>JAOTOM010005015.1:132500-310000 GCA_034440615.1 Ashinkailepas kermadecensis | reverse complement strand
CTCTGTCTGTCTGTCTCTGTCTGTCTGTCTCTGTCTGTCTGTCTCTGTCTGTCTGTCTCTGTCTGTCTGTCTCTGTCTGTCTCTGTCTGTCTGTCTGTCTGTCTGTCTGTCTGTCTGTCTGTCTGTCTGTGCGCGTGCGCGCGTCTGCGTGTGCGTGTGCGTGTGCGTGTGCGTGTGCGTGTGCGTGTGCGTGTGCGTGTGCGTGTGTGTGTGTGTTTACGTTTACATATACATAGATACTACATACACACATACATACATACATATATTTCCCTGCATCAGGGTGAAGAAGGTCTACATCGCCGGTGCTGATTGAGTTGAAGTGGCTGCCATGACGACTCGATGACGCAGTTATGACCGAGTGGGGCTGTTCTCTTTCGCCAGTGGTAGCCGACTGTGGTGTGTCACGTGCGTGACGTCGGTGGCCCGGACTTCTGACATGAGTTGACCCCGCCTCGGCTCACTATGACCGACCAGAACACTCGACGGCGCGTCAAACTGTACGCGCTCAATGCCGAGCGGCAGTGGGACGACCGTGGTACCGGTCACGTCACCTCCTCTTACGTGGAGAAGCTGCAAGGTACGTACTGGCCACGTCACCTCCTCTTACATGGAGAAGCTGCAAGGTACGTACTGTCCATGTCACCTCCCCTTACGTGGAGAAACTGCAAGGTACGTACTGGCCACGTCAACTCTTACATTGAGAAGCTGCAAGTTACATACCGTCCACGTCACCTCCTCTTACGTGGAGAAGCTGCAAGGTGTGTACTGGCCATGTCACCTGTTACATGGAGAAACTGCAAAGTACATGCTGGCCACGCGTCCTCTTACGTGGAGAAGCTGCAAGGTTCGTACTGGCCACGTCACCTCCTCTTGCGTGGAGAAGCTGCAAGGCTCGTACTGGCCACGTCACCTCCTCTTGCGTGGAGAAACTGCCGCATGCGTCCTAGCCACGCGACTTCCAGCACCGTGGAGAAGCTGTGGCGTAGTTCCCGGTCATTTCAGCTTCTGGTACGTGGAGAAGTTGCAGGGTAGGTGCCGACTGTGTCACGTTCGACGTGGAGAAACTGCAGGTTGGGTGCCGATCACGTAGAGAAATTGCGGGATAAGTATCGAAATATTAACCACCTAACCAGCGCTTAGCTACGTCCGATTGACTTAGCTGTGTAGCTTTTTATAGGGAACCTCCAGGCAAACAGCTGCCATTTGGAATTAAGCATCATGACAACGAATGTTTAATTTCCAGCAGATCTGCGCTCTATGGGACAGCGAAAGAAGCGACGTTGAGTGCCTCCATTGCAATAGGAGAATCACCTAGGTCATCGAGTGTGCAGTTGCAGTGGCTCCTTAATTTGTGCCCGCACGTCTACATGTCTCCGTGCAGGCTTTCAGTGCTGTGCCTCTGCCTCAGCATGATCGCCACATGGCCGCGATGTCGGTGCGACTCTCACTGATCTCGACGCCCAGGAGCCCAGCAGTGCTCTGTTGCAGCTGTAGATGTAACTGACCTCGGTGGCCAGTGGCCCAGCAGTGCTTTGGTGCAGTTGTAGATGTAACCGACATCGGTGCCCAGTAGCCCACCAGTGCTCTGTTGCAGTTCATAAGTGTTTGCAGTTGGAGATGTATCGTGACTCTGACAACCCAATTCTGTCGAAATCCTTCCGTCGACTGTGCTCCTATGGATGGCCAAATAACCAACCAACTGGTTGACCGCAGGCGTGTCGCTCTTAGTGAAGGCCGAGATAGACGGAAACATCCTCCTGGAGAGCAAGATCCAGCCGGAGACCATATACCAGAAGCAGCAGGAGACCTTGATAGTATGGTCCGAGGGTGACAACTTTGACCTGGCGCTCAGCTTCCAGGAGAGAGCCGGCTGTGACGAAATATGGGAAAAAATATGCCAGGTGAGCCCTTGACCGATGATGAATGTGATGCAATAAGAAACGCAGTAAATGTGATGGAATTAAGAAAACACCAAACGTCAACATGTTGTATCAGGATTTGATAAATGACTTCGATAAGTCACATATTACTTGGTATGGGAATAATCTTGAAATTAGCCGGTCTCAAGTTGATTTTGAGCGCATTTACCTTCTCTTCTCAACTTCTTACCAATGCCCGAAGGTTAACGTTAAAACTAACTGAAGCTGCATATTACAACCTTAACTAGTCCAAGAAATGAAGTTAAGATGGATACCCTCCTAGTCCATGAGCTGTTTTGATCATCATTACAAAACAGAAAAAGAAAATGTATGCCTCTTTTCTTTGCGATAAATGCACGTGTGGTCGTCTATAATTTGGCGCATTGGCCGTTCCTTCCGTGAACATCATTTCTAAGAATGCGAAGTATGACTCGCTTGCTTCCCCATGCTAAGTTCTTAGTGTCATAACCCTTTTTGTGTTCATCTTTAGCGGTGGTTGCATCAGACTTATTTACCCGGTGACTGCGTATTGCTCCGCAATTGCTCGTTTACCGGTCGTTGAATCAAGCTTATTTTCCCGGTGACTGCGTACTGCTCCGCAATTGCTCGTTTACCGGTGATTGTGTCAGGCTTATTTACCTGGCGACTGCGTATTGCTCCACAATTGTTCGTTTCACCATGTGTTCTGTTGTGTGCGACTAACGTGAGATTGAGGGGAGGGGAAGGGGAAGGACAGACACAGCCCGGCTGATCCGGCACCCTGCGGGTCTGACCTGTTTGACATCGCTTCCTCACTATGTACCTATCTGGTGCCCATCATATTTGTATTGATTCCGATATAAATTGGCACGCAATTAAAAAAAATCATTATAAGAAGAATATCCAAGCAGTCATCTGTTTCGGAAATTCAAACTTTGAAACGGAAAATATCAGCATAATATCAGAATGCAAATGTTTGATTTTTATTCATATCATTACATTACAGACACCATTGTATTGACTTCGTAATTAGTGTTTTCGAATTTGGAAAATATGCACTGGTTTCGTGGATATCCATACCCATTAACTTGGCACACATATTCATATTCGTATTCATCACACCCACCGATTTCGCTCCTTGTTATAAGTCATCACACCGCCCTTGCCCCCAAGAACAAATATGAGGTCCGTTTTGCCATAAGTCCAACCACTTAACCTCTAAGTTGACTCTTAACCTTAGAAAATATACCCCACTGCACTGGGTACCTCAAAATAGTCATTTGCATTGCACGAAACGTCATAAAACAGACATCAATCGAAAGCCCTTGATATTTTGCATTAGTCGTTGAATAATATCCAATCATAGTCCAAGTGTAAATTTTTGGGAGGGGACAAAACCAATATTGAGGGAGCACTGACCCCCTCAAAAGTATACCAAGCAGCACCTATTATTTTGAGGTACCCCGAGCTGGGGTTCATGTGTGATAGTGCGGTATTTTTCCACAACTGATTTGACCATGATATGACGGTGTTTCGACTGCTGGCGCAAGAGGAGATGAGGGGCTCTCGATTGATGTCCATTTTATGGTGGTTGATCAATGATCAGTAACGATGTTGAGTTACCCGCGCCGACCTACATGTGTAATAATACGATGTTTTCCACAACTGATTTGACCTTAATATATGACTGATTGGCCATTTTTGGATGGCTGATGCAAGAGGAGATCAAGGTCTTTCGATTGATGTCCGTTTTTATAACGTTTGGTGCAATGCAAATTACTGTGTTGAGGTGTCCCGTGCAGTGGGGTATATTTTTTTTTAGCTTAAGAGTTAAGTGTTGTCTAGAAGTTAATCGGTTAGAGTTGTCACAAAACAGACCTCAAATTTGTTCTTGGGATGTGGGGGTTGACGCTATATAGCAAATGGGGCGAAATCGGTGGCGTGTTATAAACAGATTTGAATATGTGCGCCAAGGTAACGTACTTTGGATATCGCCGTTTTATTGAAGCAGTTCCCGGTATGTCGTCATTTTTCGTCGCTGCCAACAAAAAACCGTTCATTGCAGGAATCTAAAAATCCCAGAAAGGTAATCGGGGTATTTTGAATTGCTCTTAAAAGCAATTTGTCAACCTTTGAGGGGGTATTACGTAGAATTGCACTTTTAGCGATTGAGTTGGCATGGACGATAAGCAAAAGTGTGGCAGAAGTGTCGCTGTACACAGGTGCTGGATCTGGGCCCGTGGGTGTAGATGTGACGGGACTGCTTTCTCTGCATAGGGCCGAGACCCGTCGATGTAGATGCTACTGGACCATGTTCTCTGTACACAGGTAAAGGGCCGGTACCCGTCGGTGATGCAGAGGTGACCGGACCGTGTTGGCTGTACACGGATACAGGGCCGGGACCCGTCTGTGTAGATGTGACGTGACCAAGTTCTCTGTACACAGATGCAGGGCCGGGTATAGCCTATGCAGTTGATGCGCCCCTGAACCCGAATAATAACAGATACAAGGCCGGGATCCGTCGGTGTATATGTGACGTGGCTATGCTGGCTGTACACAGGTACAGGGTCGGTACCCGTCGGTGTAGATGTGACCGGTCCGTGTTGGCTGTACACAGGTACAGGGTCGGGACACGTCGGTGTAGATGTGACCGGTCCGTGTTGGCTGTACACAGGTGCAGGGTCGGGACCCGTCGGTGTAGATGTGACCGGTCCGTGTTGGCTGTACACAGGTGCAGGGTCGGGACCCGTCGGTGTAGATGTGACCGGTCCGTGTTGGCTGTACACAGGTGCAGGGTCGGGACCCGTCGGTGTAGATGTGACCGGTCCGTGTTGGCTGTACACAGGTGCAGGGTCGGGACCCGTCGGTGGAGATCACGCAGGAGGTGGTGGAGGAGAGCGAAGACGAGCGCTTCGATGACATGTCAGACACAGTGCCCAGTATAGAGTTGCCCGCTGCCGAGATGGGACGACTAGAGGAGATTTCAGAGGTAAGGACCGTCAACGAGGTGAAGTGGCAGGCTAACTGCAGTTGCAGCGGAGCGGGTAAGCTAGTCTAATGTGAATATACTTTTATAAAAGCACCAAATTTAGCAAACATGTCAACATAATCCAGAAATTTTGCAATTTAGGTCAGTACCAACACTTAACATCAGCCGGTTTTTACCTCAAAGAAGTGTGTTGACCTGTGATATTTCCTTTCTATAAAGATACTGAATTGTCATGGGATTCAAAATGGCAGGTGAAAGTAAGAAAACAAGTGAGAATGATTTCACATAACCGGTAGCAGGAAGTTGACTGCAAGTATATTTTGTCTTCAAATAACGTAGCTACATGCTCATTAATTTTCTGTGTAAATGAATGCATTCCTAAACCATTTAATACCGGGCCCTGGCATGTTTGAATCGGGCATCTGCAACCTTTTAAGCGATAGCTATGTGCAGATAGTGTTAAATCGTTGTCACCTTTTATCATCGTCCGTCGTCAATTGTTTTTGGTTGGTGGATCGTGTTGTAATACCTATATAACATAAGTGTATGTGATACAGCAAAAGTAGCATGTTTGCACCTAGGCAGATGTATGATTTATGACTGTGTATGCCACTTGACATCTCCACCTCTTCATGACTGCTCTAATGTTCCTTCTTTTTGGTTTTCGTCTTTGGCTGACGTAATAGCCAGATGTGATGACGTGCGCCCGGCTCTCACGACGCCTTCCCTCCGTTCCAGCTCATCAACAGCTGTCTGCACTCGGCCATCAAGCGTGAGAAGCTGACGCTGGCTGTGGAGGCCGATAATTACATCCCGAAGCTGATGCGCATGTTCCAGATGTGTGAGGATCTGGAGAACACTGCCGGCCTTCATCACCTTCACGACATCATCATCAACTTGTTTCAGCTCAACAAAAACGCCCTCATCGAGTCCATGTTCAAAAGTGAGAGCCACTTTCGCGTACGTCTGTCACCGACACATTCTCCTAGCTGATCATCACTAGATTGCAAATTCGTGAACCCCTCGCTGGCAGACTCAGCCATGCCAGTACAGTATCACGTCAATCATAGCAGCACGAGTGTATGTTAAATCGGATGTGGTGTGCGATCACGTCGCTTGAATACGTCTGTCAATCCTGATCTGTCTATGTGGACACGGCCGAGAGCGGACCGTAACCGGCCTGTTGCTGGGGTATCTGTGTATCTGGTCACGGCCGAGAGAGAGAGAGAGAGAGAGAGAGAGAGAGAGAGAGAGAGAGAGAGAGAGAGAGAGAGAGAGAGAGAGAGAGAGAGAGAGAGAGAGAGAGAGAGAGGAGAGAGAGAGAGAAAAAGACGTAAGCCTCCTGTTGCTGGGGTGTTTGTGTATCTGGTCACGGCCGAGAGATGGCCGTAAGCCTCCTGTTGCTGGGGTGTTTGTGTGCGTGAGGCGCAGTACCGAAGAAATTGATGACTGATCGATTGTGAACCAGAGGCACGCTTTGGGACCCGGCTTGCCTGCTTTGTGGCTGGGCGAATAATAACACCAGCCGGTCGGTTCGTCAATGAAGGCCACCTTCTCGCCGCGCCGCCCGCTCGCTGAACGTGCGGGATGCGTCGTGTGCGCTCGCCAGATATTCGCCGGCGCGTCGTGACGTTATCTCCGCCATTGTGGACGTCGTGTAACGCTGTGCGTCCCCCAGTTGACGTCATTTTCGACGTCGTCGGCTGCCTGGAGTACGACCCGGCCAACCCGGTGCCGACGCGCCACAGAGAGTACCTGAGACAAATGGCCAACTTCAAGCAGGTGGGTTGGCACGCGGTCAGCGTGGGTGTGCTCGCCTGAGTTGGTGGTGACGTGATGGAATCCACGCTGGCGACGCTTATCTTTCATCAAGCATCGTAGTTGCAAAAGTCGTGTGGGACGTTGGTTGATAGCGACTGGTGCTCAGTGTGGTGGTATGGCCCGAGATGAGCCCTGCACCAGTGTGCTGTGTCTGTGTGTATGCACACAGTGTCCCTATGTTCATAGCGGTGTTTCGAGGGAGTGCTACATTGCCGCTCTGGTGGCAGACAGCACTGCTGTGATGACCTCGTTTGACCTTGTCAGCTTCATCCGGAGGTCACTGGGCAAGCAGTCACACTGGAGCGTGTCGAGAATTGTGTGGTCGTCGGACGCGGGAGGCACGCTCTGGTCTCCGACCGGTCTGTTATACCAGGTCCGCTGCGCCTTCGCTGTAGGTGGCGGACTGTCGTCAGCCAGTGTAGTGCCGCCGCCCTGGGTGTCGGACTGTCGTCAGCCAGTACAGTGTCGCCGCTGTGGGTGGCGGACTGTCGTCAGCCAGTGTAGTGCCACCGTCCTGGGTGTCGGACTGTCGTCAGCCAGTGTAGTGCCGCCGCTGGGGTGGAGGACTGTCGTCAGCCAGTACAGTGCTGCGGGCAGCTTGGGCCAACAGCCGGAACGGCCGCGTGGCGTTCAAATGGTGACCGAATATTCACCTTCGCGTACTGGCCGGCCACAGGTGCTGCCGATCCGGAACAGCGAACTGCTGGCCAAGATCCACCAGACGTACCGGGTGCAGTACATCCAGGACATCGTGCTGCCCACGCCCAACATGTTCGAGGACAACGTGCTCTCCACACTCACCAGCTTTATATTCTTCAATAAGCTGGACATCGTTAGACAACTGCAGGTCAGTTGTGGTGGTGGAAGGTGCAGGGACGGTCACCGATTGTATTGTTTCTGGTATTGTTTCTGATTGTATTGCCATGGTATTGTTTCTGTTCCTGCCGTCGGCTGGGTGTGGCGTGTGAGCTGACCTACAGCCGACTTGATGTGTCCACTACCCTTCCATCCACGTATTTATATTCGTGCGGTGTCAAAGCTTTGGGAACACTGTAGGGAAATGATTGCCACTGGCTACGATAGAATGGACAAAATGTAGCAAAAAAAGTTAATGAAAATTGATACATTGTTGCCATAGGAGTAGTTGGATCCATCGCCTGTGGTGCTTCCCCGCTGGCACCCACCGTAGATTAATGATGATTTTACATGGCCCCACTCTTCATGTGTTCGAATGGCTTGTCCCCAGTTGGGACTTCTTGGTACAAATAGTAACATGATTGTATGCAATGGTACCACACAGAATGGGTGCCTGTATTGAGCCCCGAACGGCTTCCGCTGGTCCTTAAAGCTATCTGCCATACATTCATTCTCCTCATTCGCTCTCATTCGGCTGCATGACCCTTGCAGTCGATGCGCCCCTAAACCCCAACCGCTCTCGTTCGCACCTCCAATCCACCCTCTTCTTATTAATTAATAGATTATTGGTCTTTAATTTCGCTCCCGTCTGCCCCTCCAGCAGTGTACAAACACGGATAACTCAGTATGGCAAATCAGTATAGCATATGTGTCGGACGTCAGAACCGGTTTTTACTTCTTGAAACTGTGGTGTTTTCCAGGACGACGAAAAGTTCCTCACAGAATTCTTCGCGTTGCTCAGCGACGAAAAGACGGCAATAACAAAGCGAAGAGACCTAGTGCTTTTTCTGAAGGAGTTCTGCACATTCTCACACAATCTACAGGCCCAGAGCAAGGAGACATTCTTCAAGGTAGGGGACTACAGCCTGTTCAACAATCACTTGATCTTTACACGAACGAAGTGTTCTTCAAGAACGGATGGTGTTTTTCTTACCTGCCAGAAATTGTCTGCAACTATACAGAAAGGTGCGCACAGTTTAGAGGAATCTGAACCAGGACTGGAAATGTCTGACCATTTTGTTTGATGGGCGCTAAATGACCTCGTAGTCGGCGCGCCCTTAAGCCCAAATAACTAACTAATTAACCATTTTGTTTGAGCCCTTGAGAGGATGAGTGTACACAAGCTATTGTTGTGCTTTACTGCCTGGCTGGCCAGCTGACCGTGACTGGTCGTCACACGGCTGACCGTGACTGGTCGTCACACGGCTGACCAGCTGACCGTGACTGGTCGTCACACGGCTGACCAGCTGACCGTGACTGGTCGTCACACGGCTGACCAGCTGACCGTGACTGGTCGTCACACGGCTGACCAGCTGACCATGACTGGTCGTCACACGGCTGACCAGCTGACCGTGACTGGTCGTCACACGGCTGACCAGCTGGCCGTGACTGGTCGTCACACGGCTGACCAGCTGGCCGTGACTGGTCGTCACACGGCTGACCAGCTGACCATGACTGGTCGTCACACGGCTGACCAGCTGACCCTGACCGTGACTGGTCGTCACACGGCTGACCAGCTGGCCGTGACTGGTCGTCACACGGCTGACCAGCTGGCCGTGACTGGTCGTCACACGGCTGACCCTGTGACTGGTCGCCACACGGCTGACCAGCTGACCGTGACTGGTCGTCACACGGCTGACCAGCTGACCTGACTGGTCGTCACACGGCTGACCAGCTGACCGTGACTGGTCGTCACACGGCTGACCAGCTGACCGTGACTGGTCGTCACACGGCTGACCAGCTGACCGTGACTGGTCGTCACACGGCTGACCAGCTGACCGTGACTGGTCGTCACACGGCTGACCAGCTGACCGTGACTGGTCGTCACACGGCTGACCAGCTGACCGTGACTGGTCGTCACACGGCTGACCAGCTGACCGTGACTGGTCGTCACACGGCTGACCAGCTGACCGTGACTGGTCGTCACACGGCTGACCAGCTGACCATGACTGGTCGTCACATGGCTGACCAGCTGACCGTGACTGGTCGTCACACGGCTGACCAGCTGGCCGTCACTGGTCGTCACACGGCTGACCAGCTGACCGTGACTGGTCGTCACACGGCTGACCAGCTGGCCGTGACTGGTCGTCACACGGCTGACCAGCTGACCGTGACTGGTCGTCACACGGCTGCATGACCGTGACTGGTCGCCACATGGCTGACCAGCTGGCCGTGACTGGTCGTCACACGGCTGACCAGCTGGCCGTGACTGGTCGTCACACGGCTGACCAGCTGGCCGTGACTGGTCGTCACACGGCTGACCAGCTGGCCGTGACTGGTCGTCACACGGCTGACCAGCTGACCGTGACTGGTCGTCACACGGCTGACCAGCTGACCGTGACTGGTCGCCACATGGCTGACCAGCTGACCGTGACTGGTCGTCACACGGCTGACCAGCTGGCCGTGACTGGTCGTCACACGGCTGACCGCTGACCGTGACTGGTCGTCACACGGCTGACCAGCTGACCGTGACTGGTCGTCACACGGCTGACCAGCTGGCCGTGACTGGTCGTCACACGGCTGACCAGCTGACCGTGACTGGTCGTCACACGGCTGACCGTGACTGGTCGTCACACGGCTGACCAGCTGACCGTGACTGGTCGTCACACGGCTGACCAGCTGACCGTGACTGGTCGTCACACGGCTGACCGTGACTGGTCGCCACATGGCTGACCAGCTGGCCGTGACTGGTCGTCACACGGCTGACCAGCTGGCCGTGACTGGTCGTCACACGGCTGACCGTGACTGGTCGTCACACGGCTGACCAGCTGACCATGACTGGTCGTCACACGGCTGACCAGCTGACCGTGACTGGTCGTCACACGGCTGACCAGCTGACCGTGACTGGTCGTCACACGGCTGACCAGCTGGCCGTGACTGGTCGTCACACGGCTGACCGTGACTGGTCGCCACATGGCTGACCAGCTGGCCGTGACTGGTCGTCACACGGCTGACCAGCTGGCCGTGACTGGTCGTCACACGGCTGACCGTGACTGGTCGTCACACGGCTGACCAGCTGACCGTGACTGGTCGTCACACGGCTGACCAGCTGACCGTGACTGGTCGTCACACGGCTGACCAGCTGACCGTGACTGGTCGTCACACGGCTGGCCAGCTGACCGTGACTGGTCGTCACACGGCTGACCAGCTGACCGTGACTGGTCGTCACACGGCTGACCAGCTGACCGTGACTGGTCGTCACACGGCTGACCAGCTGACCGTGACTGGTCGTCACACGGCTGACCAGCTGACCGTGACTGGTCGTCACACGGCTGACCAGCTGACCGTGACTGGTCGTCACACGGCTGACCAGCTGACCGTGACTGGTCGTCACACGGCTGACCAGCTGACCGTGACTGGTCGTCACACGGCTGACCAGCTGACCGTGACTGGTCGTCACACGGCTGACCAGCTGACCGTGACTGGTCGTCACACGGCTGACCAGCTGACCGTGACTGGTCGTCACACGGCTGACCAGCTGACCGTGACTGGTCGTCACACGGCTGACCAGCTGGCCGTGACTGGTCGTCACACGGCTGACCAGCTGGCCGTGACTGGTCGCCACATGGCTGACCAGCTGACCGTGACTGGTCGTCACACGGCTGACCAGCTGGCCGTGACTGGTCGTCACACGGCTGACCAGCTGGCCGTGACTGGTCGTCACACGGCTGACCGTGACTGGTCGCCACATGGCTGACCAGCTGGCCGTGACTGGTCGTCACACGGCTGACCAGCTGGCCGTGACTGGTCGTCACACGGCTGACCAGCTGGCCGTGACTGGTCGCCACACGGCTGACCAGCTGGCCGTGACTGGTCGCCACACGGCTGACCAGCTGACCGTGACTGGTCGTCACACGGCTGACCGTGACTGTCCACACGGCTGACCGTGACTGGTCGCCACACGGCTGACCAGCTGGCCGTGACTGGTCGTCACACGGCTGACCAGCTGACCGTGACTGGTCGTCACACGGCTGACCGTGACTGGTCGTCACACGGCTGACCAGCTGACCGTGACTGGTCGTCACACGGCTGACCGTGACTGGTCGCCACACGGCTGACCAGCTGACCGTGACTGGTCGTCACACGGCTGACCGTGACTGGTCGTCACACGGCTGACCAGCTGACCGTGACTGGTCGTCACACGGCTGACCAGCTGACCGTGACTGGTCGTCACACGGCTGACCAGCTGACCGTGACTGGTCGTCACACGGCTGGCCAGCTGACCGTGACTGGTCGTCACACGGCTGGCCAGCTGACCGTGACTGGTCGTCACACGGCTGGCCAGCTGACCGTGACTGGTCGTCACACGGCTCACCGTGACTGGTCCCATGGACCAGCGGACTAGTCGCATGGTAGCGTGCAATAAGTGATGATCTGGTAATTTGTGTTCTCCGGAGCCCGCATCCAGTAACGCCCAGAAGTTCCAACCATTACCTGAACTGAATGGCTGTTTGTTTCAAAGAGACCACGTCATTGAATGTATGTGTGGGCAGGCGGCGCGCCGTCGAGCCGCCTCCACCAGCGCTGACCTATACCGTGACAGCCGAGTGGTCGCGTTTGGTGGTGTGCCGTGGCAGCTGAGTGGTCGCGTTTGGTGGTGTACCGTGGCAGCTGAGTGGTCGCGTTTGGTTGTGCCGGTGATTAACGCTGCGTCGTGGCTGGCCAACAGACGCTGCTGTCGCTGGGCGTGCTGCAGGCCCTGGAGACGACGCTGACCGTGGACGCCGGCGATCTGTCTCAGCCGGGACAAGTGATCAAGGCCGCCTGCATCGACATCCTCATGTACATAGTGGAGGCGGTGCCGTCCATGGTGCGCGAGCACATGCTGCAGCAGGCCGAGAGCTGCGACGATGTGAGTGGCGCGGCCGACTGACGGCTCGGCTCTGTCGTTACCTCGTCTGGCGATGTGAGTGTATGGCGGCCGGCTGACGGCTCGGCTGTGTCGTTACCTCGTCTGGTGATGTGATTGTGTCATGGCCGACTGACGGCTCGGCTGTCGTTACGTCGTCTGGCGATGGCTCGGCTGTGTCGTTACCTCGTCTGGTGATGTGATTGTGTCATGGCCGACTGACGGCTCGGCTGTCGTTACGTCGTGGGGTTTTTTTCTTTTTTGTGATGTGTTGTGGCGACGACGGCCGGCTGTCGTTACGTCGTCTGGCGATGGCTCGGCTGTGTCGTTACCTCGTCTGGTGATGTGTGTGTGTCATGGCCGACTAACTGCTCGGCTGTCGTTACGTCGTCTGGCGATGGCTCGGCTGTGTCGTTACCTCGTCTGGTGATGTGTGTGTGTGGGTGTCATGGCCGACTG
The DNA here is from genome assembly GCA_034440615.1 of Ashinkailepas kermadecensis. Taxonomy (NCBI): domain Eukaryota; kingdom Metazoa; phylum Arthropoda; class Thecostraca; family Neolepadidae; genus Ashinkailepas; species Ashinkailepas kermadecensis. Next base: position 297,066 of record JAOTOM010005015.1, on the reverse strand, counting down.
ACGGCTCGGCTGTGTCATTACCTCGTCTGGTGATGTGAGTGTGTCATGGCCGACTGATGGATCGGCTGTGTCGTTACCTCGTCTGGTGATGTGAGTGTGTCACGGCCGACTGACGGCTTGGCTGTGTCGTTACCTCGTCTGGCGATAGCTCGGCTGTGTCGTTGCCTCGTCTGGCGATGGCTCGGCTGTGTCGTTACCTCGTCTGATGATGTGAGTGTCACGGCCGACTGACGGCTCGGGTGTGTCGTTACCTCCTCTGGCGAGCTCGTCTCACAATCGAAAGGTTGTGGGTTCGAGTCTCACCTGTCGCTACTCTTCGCCCGCGACCAATCGGCGTGAGAGATTGGCGACGCTACATGACTCAACGGTCGACGTGTCGTAAAACCAATAACCAACCAACCAACAACCTCCTCTGGCGATGTGAGTGTGTGGCGGCCGACTGACGGCTCTGCTCTGTCGTTACCTCGTCTGGCGATGTGAGTGTGTGGCGGCCGATTGACGGCTCGGCTGTGTCGTTACCTCGTCTGGCGGTGGCTCGGCTGTGTCGTTACCTCGTCTGATGATGTGAGTATGTGGCGGCCGACTGACGGCTCGGCTGTGTCGTTACCTCGTCTGGTGATGTGAGTGTGTCACGGTCGACTGACGGCTCGACTCTGTCGTTACCTCGTCTGGCGATGTGAGTGTGTGGCGGCCGACTGACGGCTCGGCTGTGTCGTTACCTCGTCTGGCGGTGGCTCGGCTGTATCGTTACCTCGTCTGATGATGTGAGTGTGTGGCGGCCTACTGACGGCTCGGGTGTGTCGTTACCTCGTCTGGTGATGGCTCCGCTGTGTCGTTACCTCGTCTGGTGATGTGAGTGTGTCACGGCCGACTGACGGCTCGGGTGTGTCGTTACCTCCTCTGGCGATGGCTCCGCTGTGTCGTTACCTCGTCTGGTGATGTGAGTGTCACGGCCGACAGATGGCTCGGCTCTGTCGTTACCTCGTCTGGTGATGTGAGTGTGTGGCGGCCTACTGACGGCTCCGCTGTGTCTTTACCTCGTCTGGCGATTGTGCCGTCACGTTCACGTTTGGCAATCTGGGTTACGCTTCTCTTGGTTGAGCGTGCATTCATATTGAGTACTGCAGGTGTACTGGCTGGTATCTATCATGGGTTTACATGGACGGAATGAAGAGGTATTCGAAGTGAAGTGACACAAGCCGTTAGTTGTGCCTTTTTCAGGTTGTAGCGGTTGGAAATGTTTCAGCTCCGTCGGTCCTGTGCGATTTTGTTGCGTTAAATAACTTAAGCTCACACCGCTGGCTCTGCTGGAGGGTGCGCACCCCTGTTGTCCCTTGCCAGCGCTAAAAGCGCCCGATTAAACGCTGGTTGTTGTCAAAGACATAAATCACAACGGTCTGGCTTCAACTAACTTGTGGTATTTGTCACGATTAGTCATGTCATGTTAAATGTCTGAAACGACAGCTTTTCGCTGACAGTAGGCAGCTGTCAGGATCGTGCACTATCCCTCCGGACGATAATCTGGATATATATGGAGCAAGATTATATATATATATATATATATATATATATATACATTCTCGTTTTGCTTGTTGGTGAACAGATCAGTTGATGCTCGTCTCGTGTGTCGGCAGGACCAGCTATTGATGAACTTGATAGTGGAGCAGATGGTGTGTGACCGCGACCCCGAGGGCGGCCTGGCCGTGCCACTGTCTGGCATCATCCGCATCCTCATCGACCCCGACAACATGATGGCAGCGCTGAACCGCTCGGAGAAGACCGAGTTCTTCGGCTTCTTCTACAAGCACTGCATGCATAGTCTCGTCGGTACGGCTGGCGCGGGGTGGAAGGGCTGGGCGCAGCTGCCGCTATGGGCGCGGCTCGTGATCACTGCTGACCGAGATCGCGTGTAATGTCGGCACCGTGCCGTGATGGCCTGTGTTGTACATGGGCGATGGAGACACGATCGAAACTGGAACCGGGGTCTATTGGCGCCGAAAATTAATCTGATCAAGTTTTGAAATGGTCCTTGGTGTTTAGAATCTGGATTGAATACCATATCCACCAGGTACACCTGATATATTGAAGTTCAGAATTAGTTCTTTTGAATTGGCGAGTGGGTACGACTTGGGATGATTATGCGGTCGTCGCACCAGAAAGCATGGTTGGTTAGTTATTGAGGTTTACGTGCGCATCGACTACGGAGGTCGTGCAGCGCCCGTCACCCGGAACCATCAAACCGCCACCACTATGGAGCTGCTATCGTATATAATGTATCTGACTTAGCGTGAGCTGTGTTGGCACCACCACTACGGAGCTGCTATCGTATTTAATCTCCCTGACGTAACGTGTGTCGTGTCGGCACCACCACTACGGAGCTACTATCGTATCTAATCTGTCTGACTTAGCGTGTGTCGTGTCGGCAGCGCCGTTGCTGTCCAACACGACGGACGCCTCGCCGCTGCATGACGACCCCGCCACCGTGCAGCTGCTCAACCTGGTGCTGGAGCTGCTGTCGTTCTGTGTGGAGCACCACACGTTCCACGCCAAGAACTTCATCATCACCCGCAACATGGTGGCGCGCATCTTAGTGCTCATGAAGAGCAAACACAAGTACCTGGTGCTTGGTGAGTATCTTGTACAGCAAAGGAGAGTGCGCAGGATGAGATTCACATGCTGTTGTGAGCTGTCTTTCCATGTGTCGTTCTTTGTGTTGCCCGCGTTTTATATGAATTGTTCGTTGGATAGTCCAACACCTGTGCCAGATGTGGGCCATGCTGTGGGGCTATGCCACTCATGCCATTGTCTGAGGACCAGTACTGAATAGAATCGGCCTGGGTCGGGTGGACGATGGGGAGTCTCATGCCAGCCACCGGCGACACACTTGGATCACAGACTTAGTTCAGAAACTACATCAAGTAATATATATATATATATATATATATATATATATATATATATTATATATAAATATATATATATATATATATATATATATATATATATTTACATATATTTATGTATATATATATATATATATATATATATATATATATATATATATATATATATATATATATAAAATCAGAAATAATAAACAAACGGCATCAAACTTCTGAACTAAGTCTGTCATGCACGGTTTGCTGCTGGCGCCCCAGCGGCTAAGCTGACGGCAGTCGTCAGCAATACGTATCAGCACCTGTCACCGACCTATTAATGATGGCGGCGCGAACGGTCAGAATTCAGCTGCATTGCTTGGCTGAGAGAACTCCAGATTACTGTATGTTGCTGTATCGCTGTGCGTGGAGAGACGGAACGTATTGCTGTGCTACTGTGTTGAGAGGAAACTCAGATGGGTTTGTGTGCAGCTTGACTGTAGTGCTGAGTGTGACTGCCGTACTGGGTATGACGACACACAGAGTGACTGCCGTACTGGGTGTGACGACACACAGAGTGTGACTGCCGTATTGTGTGTGACGACACACAGAGTGTGACTGCCATACTGGGTGTGACGACACACAGAGTGTGACTGCCGTACTGGGTGTGACGACGCACAGAGTGTGACTGCCGTACTGGGTGTGGCGACATACAGAGTGTGACTGCCGTACTGGGTGTGACGACATACAGGAACGATACCACCACAATATTATTCGCTAGGAACAAACGTAGGCAGCACGCTGCATGCAAGATTTAGAATGGGCCTCACTCAACTAAACGCAGACGTATTTGTCATCAATCCTCTACATCACCCATCATGCCCATGTGGCCACTTTAAACAAGATGCAATTCACTTCATATTTCACTGTCCTCTTTATGCTTACCATAGAAATATTATATTCACCAAACTCCGAAGCACAACAAATATGTTTACAAATTTAACTGAAAAGGAGATCTCACAAACACTTATTTTGGGATATGGTCTCAGAAAGAACCTTGAGCCGTGTATTGCATTAGCATTTCAGACGTTTCTTATCAACACAAAACGCTTTAACACAACAAACTAAAATTCAGAACTAACCAGGTGCTACCGGGTGCAGGCATAGTGTTGGGTACCACTCAGATGAGTGCATGCTTTGTGTGGCGATGGGGCGTGCTGGCGGGGGCGGGTAGCGATTGTCGCACCGTGTCGGTGGTCAAGCGTTTTATTGGTTAAAGACGCTGTTGCGAGAGGCACCTAGATTTAAGACCAGCTTGGTCTTTTGTGCCACTCGCAAAATTGCCCATCTTGTATGTGTGTTGTGATGTGTTAAATAAAAAAAATAAAAAATAAAAACAACAGTGTGACTGCCGTACTGGGTGTGACGACACACAGAGTGTGACTGCCATACTGGCTGTGACGACATACAGAGTGTGACTGCCGTACTGGGTGTGACTGCCGTACTGGGTGTGACGACACACAGACTGTGACTGCCGTACTGGGTGTGACGACATACAGAGTGTGACTGCCGTACTGGGTGTGACGACACACAGAGTGTGACTGCCGTACTGGGTGTGACGACATACAGAGTGTGACTGCCGTACTGGGTGTGACGACATACAGAGTGTGACTGCCGTACAGAGTGTGACTGCCGTACAGAGTGTGACTGCCGTACTGGGTGTGACGACACACAGAGTGTGACTGCCGTGCTGGGCGTGACGACATACAGAGTGTGACTGCCGTACTGGGTGTGACGACATACAGAATGTGACTGCCGTACAGAGTGTGACGTGACTGCCGTACTGGGTGTGACGACACACAGAGTGTGACTGCCGTACTGGGTGTGACGACACACAGAGTGTGACTGCCGTACTGGGTGGGACGACATACAGAGTGTGACAGCTATGCGAAGTTTGACGGCCCAAGACGCGGCGTGGGGCGCCAACGCTGGTACCACGTTACCTTAACCACCATTGCGATAGAATAGGGAGATCAGGGGAGGTTGGATCAGGGTTGGAGTGGGTGTCACAATTGAGGATGTGATGAGAATCACCATTGCAATAGGGGGACGAGTGGTCTAGGGGTAAGATGCTCGTCTCACAATCGAAAGGTTGTGGGTTCGAGTCTCACCTGTCGCTACTCTTCGCCCGCGACCAATCGGCGTGAGAGATTGGCGACGCTACATGACTCAACGGTCAACGTGTCGTAAAACCAATAACCAACCACCATTGCAATGGAGTGGGGGGCACCATGGGGATTGGGTGAGTATCATCACTGAGATGGAATGGGGTCACCATTGAAAATGTGATCTTCATAGCAATCACGGTTGCTATGAAGTGGGGTCACCATGGCGATGGATCGGTGTCGCCACTTGGATGGGTTGGGTCCCAGCCGCAGTGATGGGATGTGGTGGTGTGTCAGCCTCATATGCCCCATGTCAAATCTGACACATGTAGTCGTTCACTGTTCCGACCGTTGCCGCCGAGTGCGGCAGTTGGCCGACCATTCTGCTCCCTTGCCCTGCGCACTATTATGGGGCGATTGTGACGGTGCGCCAGTGAGACAACTGTGACGCTCTGCCATCAGACGCACTGCGGTTCCTCCGCAAGATGGTGGCGCTCAAGGACGAGAACTACAACCGGCACATCGTCAAACAGAACCTGTTCGCGCCGGTGGTGGAGGCGTTCTTCCACAACCAGGGCCGCTACAACCTGCTCGACTCGGCCGTCATCGAACTGTTCGAGTTCATCAAAACAGTGAGCAACGGCGTGGGCTGGTCTGTGTGTGTGTGGCATGGGTTGGTATGTGTGGGTGTGGCATGGGTTGGTCTGTGTGGGTGTGGCGTGGGCTGGTCTGTGTGGGTGTGGCATGGGATGGTCTGTGTGGGTGTGGCATGGGCTAGTCCGTGTGGGTGTGACACGGGCTGGTCTGTGTGGGTGTGGCACTGGCTGGGCTGTGTGTGTATGGCATGGGCTAGTCTGTGTGGGTGTGGCGTGGGCTGGTCTGTGTGGGTGTGGCTTGGGGTGGTCTGTGTGGGTGTGGCACGGGCTGGTCTGTGTGGGTGTGGCATGGGCTGGTCTGTATGGGTGTGGCATGGGCTGGTCTGTGTGGGTGTAGCACGGTAGTATTATTTTTGTCAATCATCACATGGATATGGCGTCAGATCCGCTGTAGCGTTAATCTGTAACTAATCAGCTGATATGGTTTTGCTTGGCACGCGTTCTCACAACTGTGTTCTTAGTTCTTAATAATAAAAAAGCTATCGATGAACGAAAGGTGTTTTGCATGGATTCCGAGTCTGCCTGGCAATATATTAGCAGGCGTACTTAGTGATTGATCATCATTGATATATGTCACAAACGTGAAATAATCACTAGTTTCGAGAAGAATCTTGTGTTATCTCAAGTCGCGCTTGACTGCCAGGCCATACAGCGTGATCAGCCTCGCGGCAATTGGTCGCCGAAGGACTCGGCAATCCTGCCGGATGTGGAACTCGAACCCACGATATTGCGGTCAGGATTCGGACACCCCACCGACGAGCTGCCGCAATCCTGAATCACTGGTTTTCATAATGGGAGTAGAAAATGTTCACTAACTGGAGAGATAGCTTTTAGTGTTGTTTTGTTCAGTTATATATTTAAGTAGGGTACCTTGTTAGAACTACTTGATGCCCAAGCCGGACGACATCACGCCATTACGTCATCACCACAATCACCTGTCACATTATCACTCCTTTATCATCACCACAATCACTTGTCACATTGTCACTCCATTATCATCACCACAATCGCTTGTCACATTATCACTCCATTATCACCACCACAATCACTTGTCACATTATCATTCCATTATCATCACCACATCGCTTGTCGCACTATCACTCCATTATCATCACCACAATCACTTGTCACATTGTCACTCCATTATCATCACCACAATCGCTTGTCGTGCTATCATTCCATTATCATCACCACAATCGCTTGTCGCACCATCACTCCAGTATCATCACCACAATCACTTGTCACATTGTTACTCCATTATCATCACCACAATCGCTTGTCGCGCTATCATTCCATTATCATCACCACAATCACTTGTCACATTATCATTCCATTATCATTACCACAATCACTTGTCACTATCACTCCATTATCATCAGCACCATCACTGAACACTCTAATCACAGCATCTTGTGTGCTATTATTTGCGTGTTGTGCCATTTTAAACGATTGCTCAAACACCTCTGGGCAACGTATCCCCATTACATGGAGAAGCTTGTCTTAGCCCAGCGAGGTAGAAAGTCATTCAAGTTATCCACCTCTGGAACTGGTTTGTTGGTAGGCTCTTTCAACTTTGAGAGGCGTCAATAACGGCGTAGGCTATGCATCGGGTGTTGATCCAGATGTTTCAGCCTGACCAGCTCCCTTGCCCTGTTTCAGGAGGACATAAAGACGCTGCTGGCCTACATTGTGGAGACATTCGGGGACAAGCTGCTTGACGTCACATACGTGCAGACGTTCCGCAACCTGAAGCAGCGGTACGAGCAGCAGCAGGATCGACTGCAGCAGCGCACCACCGCTCTCGAGAGGTCGGTACAGCACTCGGGTTAGGTCAAGCCACTGCATCTTCCTGGCCGGGCAGACGGCCTCAACACTCAATGTCCCGGGTGGCCGCGTGTAGATTAGTTGGCTTCACGACTAAAGGAACCTAGAAGTCTGAGCTGAACGTCCTGGATTTGGGAGAGCGTGAGGCGATCAGGCGCCATCTCTTCCTTGACGGAGATATTGAAGTACGTGATCATTGCAAGGCTCTTATGTGACCACTGTAATATGGGGGACTTCATCCCTTATGTGACCACTGCAATATGGGGACTTCATCCATTTCATCTGAGTGATGCACTGACTAGCTGATATGCAGGATTGGAAAAACAAACAAACAAAACTAGCTCTGTCAAAGGCAGTGGTTTCAACGTGTTAAAGCCAGGCAAAGCTGACTGCAACTCGAATCATGAGCTAAATGATCTACCATGGTCGATGCGCCCTAAAACCCTAAAAACCCGAATCATGATTAATATACTTATGTGTGCATATAGCGAATATATTTAAAACAATATGCATGCTAATCAAAATAAACTTACCTACCTAAACATTGAATAATTGGGTTAATGTATTCAGTGTATATTTACCTTGTACTACTGTGCCATGTTGTGGTAGGACTTATGTCATAGTGTCTGTGTATGTATGTATGTGTATATGTATGTATGTATCTGTGTATATGTATGTATGTATCTGTGTATATGTATGTATGTGTGTATGCATGTATGTGTGCATCTACGTATCCAAAGTGTTCTATTAGTTCATTATCTTGTCCCATAACCATGGTCTGGTGGGATGGTCTGTTCCATCTGACCCGACCTGACCCGATAATGCACCGTCTGACCCTGACCTAATCCAGCAGTGTACTGTCTGGCCCTTGTTTGGGCTGTGTACCGTCTGACCCCGGCCTGACCCGGCAGTGTACCGTCGATCCTGCGCGGCGACAACCGGTACCGGCGCGATCCGCGTCAGCTGGACGAGGACGAGGAGATGTGGTTCAACGACGACGATGACTACGAGGACGCTGTCGAGCCGCCTCCCGAGCACAGTCTCGCCTCGGCTGTGGCCGTGTCGGACCTGGAGCAGATCGGTGGGTGCCCGCCCTCCCACGGCTCACCCTCTGGTGGTGCTGCCGGACCACAGTCTCGCCTCGGCTGTGGCCGTGTCGGACCTGGAGCAGATCGGTGGGTGGACCTTGAGACCTTGGATGAATGGACCTCCATAAGAATGGACCTTGGATGCGACATGAAGGTCACATCACTTCTTTCCTTTAAATTATTGTAATATTCTGCAATAAGCTAGTGCAGCCTAACCCCAATCTTCCCATGACATAAATGCTACCATGGCGCGGCACCTATGCTACCATCCCATGGCGTAAATACTACATGTAAGGATGCTGGATGATGTAGAAAAAACATGGTCGCTGAAAAGCCAACAATGTTTACATTTGTGTGATGTCTCATGAAAATATAAAAGCTCTTTCTTCTTCTTCACTGGCTAAGTGTTGATGCATCACTAAATGTGTAGCTGAACGCGTGGCTATCAACATGACGGAACCACTCGATTTTCCTGGCGACATCGCCCTTAGCGGAACTAAAAAATGCGGTAACTTCTAACGTAATCGCAGATATTGAACATATAATGTCATATGAATCTTCATCTACTCAGGAGCATTTAATATTAAATAAATGGCGAAGGAAGGCACTTAACAAGTGCGTAAATATAATAATCTTATAACTTGCATGTACCTAACAAGTTTGTCCCTGGGTATTACGTCATCCATTTTCTCGTAATTTTCGTCCGGGATAAAGCCGTCGCGCTTCAGTAAAAACGCACGATTTTCCGTTGGCGGCGAATGCTTATGAAACCAGAATTACGACACGGCGTGTTTTCCATTGCAATATTTTTTCTTATCAGTAACGATATTTTTTTTATTTAACTCCTCTGTTCATTATTTTGCCTTCAATGCGTGGCTAATTTGACGATAGCGTGATGTTCGAGCCGCCTGTCAGCCCAGCCGGCCATGCATGTGACGTCAGCTGTGATCACTTCACTACCGTACACTGAGTCATCACTCGTCGCCGCACCGTCTTACAACCGGAAGGTTGTGGGTTCGAGTCCCAATTGTGGTCACTGCTCTTCGCCCACGACCAGTCAGCTTAGAGATTGGGGTCGCCGTATGACCGAACCAGTCGATGCATCATCAAAACAAATAACCAACCAACGATTGGCTGTGGTGATCGGCACTTGCCCTCGCCGGCCCGGTGCCATGTGTCATTCTACTACGGGAACGTCAAGCACCGTATAGACCAAGTGGAATTGTTCATAGAGGTGGGGAATTCCGACTGGTAAGGCGACGAATATTGTATGCTTCATGCAACCAAAGTATGTCTTCTGCTACAAAAGTACCCAATTCATATGTAGATGACGACGTTCATACCAGCTGAGAAGCTTTGCAGTTCTGCTTCATAGAGTTTAAGGTATGCAGTGCTCTGTGTGTGTGTCTGTATGTGCATCTGTCTAACCCACGTTTGCACTGCGGCAGGTAAGATTATCGAGGGTCGCGGCAAGTTTTTCCCGTCGTCTCCGACGGCGGCCATGACCGAGCTGGCCGGCGACAAGGAGCCGATGGGTGCGAGCGGCGTCGCCGCCTCTGCCGAGCCGGCTGCCAACAAGCTGCCTCCGGCCGAGACGCAGACGGCCGCCATCAGCATGGTGAAAAAGGTAGCCGTGCACACTGACCGGCCACCGCCCGAGTCTGGCGGCTGACGCGGCGCGTCTGATCCGTTGACCGTTGCACGTTGATTGGTGTTTTGCTTCCGGCCGGCGAGTATGTTTCTACGCTTAGTGACGCAGCATCGCAGGTGACGAGTCACCACTTTATCGTCTAGTTGCAGTCGCAGTACTTTAAGCAGCTGAGGACTATCTCTGACAGTGAGACGGTCGTTGTCGGTGCTTTTCCCCCGAAATTTTTCATTTCTCATCCAGGATGCGGCTCAATTTTCATTGGGATAACTGCCAATGCACTCCTCATTCGCTAACGCTATGCACCAGCAATTCATACAAAAGCTAACGTGGTCTAACTCCCCAACGCTAAACACGGCTGCACTGGCAGCATTCCAGTCTGTGTTGATTTCTCACATACGGCAGATGCATTCAGAACTGGAGAAAGTCCAATTATTATCCGATGGGTGCGCTGTGAAATATAACAAACAAAAAAACAGCCATGGCTTTGTAAATATGTGCCATCAGAAAGATTTGGGCATCAGACGTCAGTTGATTTTGCTTTGCAACCGCACACGGCAAAATGCATGTGATGGCATTGGTGGGTCGACTGAGCATGCGGTGTATCGCGTCAGCCCCCAACGGCCGTTGGGTAAATCGTAGCCATTCAACATTCCTGGAAGACTGTGAGTTGTGCCTCAACATTAGGATTATGGTTTTCTTTCTTAGTTAGTTATTTGAGTTTAAGGGCGCTTCGACCAGGGTTTTCTTTCTCTCGGTGTACGAAGTGTGTTGTGTGGCCGATAAACCTGCAGCTCGGTTACGTGAATCGCTTCTCTTGAGGAACACAAAGAGGCTTTAATGTTTTGAAATCGACGTGAAGAGATCATGATAGTAAATAGAATGATCTATCTGCGGATATCGACCACTGTGTACGCCGCATCCATAACTGACATGCATGACCCTGCCTCGAATAGTACTGTATTGAGTTTGGAAGGTTCATGCACATTATGTGCATATGCACCTGCTATGTTCATGATTCGCTTTTAGCTGCTACATGACCAATGCAGTCGATGCGCCCTAAATCCGAAATAACCAACATTCGCTTTTAGCTAAATGTGCTCGTAACTTAATGCGTTGTGTGATATCAAGTAATTCCCTAGGAAGGATTCTACTTAAATAATTTATTTTGGTGGCGAACAAAGCTTCTCTTGGACGCAAATTTTAATTTCAAGATTAGATCAGCGGGCATACCTATGTGACTTCTGCAAGCTCACATGCCGGGTTTTGGCACGGTCGTGCTCTCTGAACAAACTACTTTCAATGACACCCATGCCATATTCCTTCCATAATGCCCATACAACTTTCATTTTGAGGTCAGGACACTGACCCATGTGTGACCTCAGTGGCCTCCGATACAATTACATGTGTGACTGACTATCTTGGTCTATGATAAGTGTTTTAAAATAAGACCCATATTGGTCACATTTTGCAATGCACGCAAAGCCACTATTTTGAGGTCAGGTCACTAACCCAGATGTGGTCTCTCTGACCTCTGACGTACTTAAGAATATCATCGTGTTCTACGAACGAACAGCTTTGAAACAACATCCATATCTGGTATGTTCATAGTCACGCACAAAAACACTGTTTGGAGGTCAGGTCAGTCCCTATCATTTCACCTCAGTGAGTTTCATAATGGAGTGAGCTTTACAAGAAAATATTGCGGCCAACAGTTGGGAAATTGATTTGGAAATGTTCAGTGAAGAAAGAAACTAATCAAAATATTATTTTTTCTTCAAAAGGTCACGAAATCAATACAAAGTCACGAGTTAACATCGCTTAAAGTTGACCGCTGCAAATCACAAATATTTGTGTTTAATTCGATATGTATTTCTCGTTCAAATGATGCATAATTTTAGTAGATTAATTGCTACCATTAAATTGTGTTTTCTATATGCACTTTCTCCGTGACCTCATCATTTCGATGGCCTGCAACTCGTGACCCTTTAGACCTAGACAACTTTTTAAAAATCGTAATCGTAATCCTGGCCATCGATAACCACATGAACTCATTTCGTCAAAATCGAAGGGGATGTGCTGAACATGTCTCGGTGATATGCCCTGGAATCTCCCGATATTGTCACAGCTAAAACTCGGGTGCCACGAGATAAATGAAGCTGATATCAAGATAATGATGTCTTCCAATGCTATTTGCCTCTCTACATCTCTGTGTTTATTCGGTATCCATGCTGTCGCTACCTCACCGTCGCGTGCCGACAGGTGGGCCTGGTCGGTACCCATGTTGTCGCTACCTCACCGTCGCCTGCCGACAGGTGGGCCTGGTCGGTACCCATGCTGTCGCTACCTCACCGTCGCCTGCCGACAGGTGGGCCTGGTCGGTACCCATGTTGTCGTTACCTCACCGTCGCCTGCCGACAGGTGGGCCTGGTCGGTACCCATGTTGTCGCTACCTCACCGTCGCCTGCCGACAGGTGGGCCTGGTCGGTACCCATGTTGTCGTTACCTCACCGTCGCCTGCCGACAGGTGGGCCTGGTCGGTACCTATGTTGTCGCTACCTCACCGTCGCCTGCCGACAGGTGGGCCTGGTCGATACCCATGTTGTCGCTACCTCACCGTCGCCTGCCGACAGGTGGGCCTGGTCGGTACCCATGCTGTCGTTACCTCACCGTCGTCTGCCGACAGGTGGGCCTGGTCGGTACCCATGCTGTCGCTACCTCACCGTCGCCTGCCGACAGGTGGGCCTGGTCGGTGCCCATGCTGTCGCTACCTCACCGTCGCCTGCCGACAGGTGGGCCTGGTCGGTACCCATGCTGTCGTTACCTCACCGTCGCCTGCCGACAGGTGGGCCTGGTGGACTACGACGCCGACTCGGACGAAGAAGACGACGACGGCTGCGAGGAGGGCCAGATGACGTCGCTGTCGCTGCAGCTGTCGGCGTCGGTAAGCGGCCAGCCCACGCCGCCGGCCGCCGCTCACCAGCTGGTCGGCTCTCCCAGCCAGCAGACGTCGCCGCCGGGCCCGGCGTCCTCGGCTGGGTCACCCGGCGAAGCGCAATTGGAAGGGTCGCCCGGCCAACCTCTCCTCGGTGGGTCCCCTAGCCAGCTGCAGTCGAGTGGATCCGCCAGCCAGACGAAGCTGGCGGGAGCGCACAGTCAGGCGCCAGTCGGTGGATCGGCCAGCCAGTCTCAGATAGGTTGCTCGCCGGTCCATTTATCGGCTTCTGTGACGCGGCAGACGGGCTCTCCCGGTCGGGAGATTGCGACGTCTCCAGACAAATTGGCTACCCTGGTGCAGCATAGCTCGCCAGACGGGCGGCAGGCAAACGCTTCCGGTGATCGACAGGAAACGTCGCCGACCTTGCCAACCTCTCCAACCTCTCCAACCAATCGTCTGGCAGCTTCGCCAACCCAACAACCGACAGCCTCGCCAGTCAAGAATCTGGCGAACTCTCCAGTCCAGCATCTGGCGACCTCTCCGTCCCAGAATCTGGCAACCTCTCCAGTCCAGCATCTGGCAACCTCTCCAGTCCAGCATCCGACAACCTCTCCAGTCCAGCGTCTGGCAACCTCTCCAGTCCAGCATCCGGCAGCATCTCCATCCCATCTGGAAACTACGCCCAGTCAGCGCTTGGCAACGTCGCCGACCCAGCAGGTGGCGCCGGCGCCTCAGGAACGGGAGGCGGCGCCAAACCAGAAGGAGGCGGAGTCTGCCGTGGCACGGGACAGTTCGGCCGGCCAACCACAGTCCATGTCACCGGTTCGCAAGGAGACGGATTCACCAATTGACGAGGAAGCCTATTCGCCAGCAACTAAGGAGACGGATGCACTGGCGCATACGGAGGGAAGTGCTTCCATCAGTAAGGAAGAAGATGCACTAGCCCACAAAGATGTAGACGTATCAATTCACAAGGATGGAGACGCATCCGTCGACAATGATGTCGATTTATCAGTTGACGAGGGGGTAGATGCACTAGCTCAGCAGGAGATGCCACCAGTCGAACAGGTGAAGCCGTCGCCAGCACATCACGAGGAAGGCTCACCAGTGCGTCAGAAGGCAGCTTCGCCGACTGCTGCCGACAGCGTGTCAGTGGAGCGTGAGTCGACCTCCGTGGCCGGTCACGACGAGGCGTCAGCGGATCAGACCAGTTCACCGGGTGACCAGCCGGTCCAGTCGGGACCCGCCGGCCAGCAGCCGGTCCAGTCTGAACCCGCCGGCCATCAGCCGGTCCAGTTTCGACCCGCTGGCCAGCAGCCGGTCCAGTCGGGACCCGCCGGCCAGCAGCCGTGCCCGCCACACCAGGCCAACTCGCCGCCGCCGACCACGGCCGCCGACGGCGGCTACGCGCCGGCCCGACGCTGCAACGAAGACGACGGCGAGCTGCCCTGTGCCAAACGGGCGCGACTGGACCCGGCCTGAGGCGGCCTCCACCGCCGCGGCAGCGGCTGCGTCGCAACGTGTACAAACCGAGCTGCCCCCCCCCATCACCACTGCGCAAACACACACACACACATACCTTGCATACACACAGACGTACATATACAAACACAAACGAAGATAGGTATAAGATGCATGTATGCATTCATGCATGCATACATTCGTGCATACATGAATGCATGATGCATATATACATGTACACAAATACACACATGCATGCATACATAGACACGTACATACATGGATGCATACGTACATACATACATAATACATACATACATGCATGCATACATACGTACGTACATACGTACATCCATACATACACACATGCATATACATGCAGAGGAGTACGCACGCTGATCTATTCATGGCGGTACACACACATACTCTTCCCGTCAAGCACGCCCCCAGCGGTACACAGACAGACCACGCCCTGTACAAAGCAATTGCCCTCGGTCCCGGCGGCGGTGGACCAGCCCCCTCGGCGCAGCGTGATGGTATTTTTGTATACTTGACAGCTGACCACACGGTCCGACCACTCACTCGCATCGTGCGCCGGCTGGCACAGCTGCTGTCCTCGGCCGTCTGCCGTGGCGCTGGCTGGCACAGCGGCTCTCCTCGGCCGTCGGCCGTGGCGCCGGCTGACAACAGCTGTCCCCGGCCGTCTGCCGTGGCGCCGGCTGGCACAGCTGCTGTCCTCGGCCGTCTGCCGTGGTGCTGGCTGGCACAGAAGCTGTCCCCGGCCGTCTGCCGTGGTGCTGGCTGGCACAGAAGCTGTCCCCGGCCGTCTGCTGTGTCGGCGTTCATGCGGGAGCTATGCGCAGCTGCCGGTGTGCGCGTGGTCGGGGTGTGCGAGCGCACACTTGTCTAGGTGCGCGAGCTGTCGGGCGCGCACGGCCGCGCCGAAGCCGAGCGCAAGGTCAGGTGCATTCTGGCGCCGTGCATACCTCTGTTTTGGTAGGGATTTAACTGTTGCGACCGGCATTCGAGACTGGCCATTTTAGGTGTAGAGCGGCCACGGCGCAGCGGGCGCACGCTGTCGGCGTCTCGGCGCCAGCTTCACGCCTGACGTCACCGACGACACGACAAGGCCGCCCGAGATCTCTTGTGTTTTGTACATGATACAGGGCGCCTGCGTTATTTGTGTTCGGAGACACGCCTTCGATTTCTGTGGCCTCGCGCGTCGTTTCTGTGAACGTCTTTTATTATTTGATGTTGATACCGTGCCACTTGTTTTACGCCTGTCGCACACTGGTCCGACAGCCGAGCGGCCTGTGTTTTACGTCGGCGGCGCTCTAACGGCCGGTGACGTCGTTACGGTGACTGGCTCGAGTCCCTTCACCGACCTGCCGCTGAGCACTGCTGCTGTACAGCTGATACATCTTCTTCCTTCAATACAAAACGTGGACTACGTCCCTGTTTTCTCTGCTGTAATGACTTTTTCATGTTGTCGCCCGCCGAGGTCTGCTTGCTGCTGGTGTGTTGCATGTTCCATGCCTTTTAATTTTTGATAGTTGTAGATGCAACTGCCTGATCAGTTTTAGTCGTGATGAGGATGGTAAAGGTGGTCGGCGAGGTCGTCCAGACGTCCAAATGTATACCCAATCGGAGGGGCGGTGGGCACGTCCAGAGGTCTAAAGGTATACCCAGTCGGCGGGGCGGTGGGCACGTCCAGAGGTCTAAAGGTATACCCAGTCGGCGGGGCGGTGGGCACGTCCAGAGGTCTAAAGGTATACCCAGTCGGCGGGGCGGTGGGCACGTCCAGAGGTCTAAAGGTATACCCAATCGGCGGGGCGGTTAGCACATCCAGAGTTTCAAAGGTATGTCCAATCGTCTGCGTTCTTGCATTCACTTGGTCACATTCAATATCATGCAGTCATTGTAAATTTGGCCCCTCCCACAGATGCCGAGCAAATTACGAATAGGAATTTCTTTCAGGGATATTGTATGTTTTCATATGACACAACAATATAATTTCACCGTTGAAATGTTTACCTTGTAGCGCTATCATGTTCGGTACGTCACACAGTCTTCGTGGTCCTCCGCCAGGCCAGGCGGCGATCCAACCTTGACGGTCGCTGGGTGAGCAGGCAAAATCGGTTCTTTCTCCTACTTCCCGATCTCAGCGCGGAAATGAGGCGCAGGATTTTGTAAAAATATAAGTTTGGACGGTCGAGCATGTGCTCCAGCTTTATTTGCGCCTATCCAATGATCACAAGTTAAGTTAAAGTATTATGATAATCGTGAGTCCCAAAAGGGGTAAAAATAGCTAAAAGTCCAGAATGTTTGTCGAAGTTTCGACGTACTCCCTGATCACATAATCTTTGTTTTCAACTGAAAAACATTGCATTAATTATCGCACACCTCTTCTGCGACTCCAATGGAACACGTGGCACATGAAATCACACCTTGCAACGTGCTAAAATCATGCAGACAATGCCATTGTTCCTGAGGCGAAATACCTATGCATGGAAATCGCTGGAGAGGGTACATGTTATACTGGGATTTGAGGTATAGATATATAATCAATGTTGAAATTTACTCCTACTTGCGCGATTGACCGTGTTTTCACTCCATGTATATATCGAAGTCGTGGTCGAACTACACGTATAACATCGTCAGCATGGGTCGTTGTTGCTAGCTGGTACGGCTCGAACGCGCACAGTTTGAAAACTATATCGCATCTATCATATTATAACCCCCAAGGGCGCTAGCTTTGGAAGGTTACGTGCGTAGCGAGTACGCGGACCCCAGCTGTGCATTCTTTATCTTCCCATCGATTGCCCATTCACTGTGAACATACCTGCTATGTCCATCCAGCCCTGCGACAACAACTTCTCCCATGTCACGAGCAGGTAGGCCAACTTCTGGTCTACGCGTCCGGTCAGCCCCCGCAGTGGGTCAGCCATCGCTACCCGGCTGGCTGGGGAAATGGCGCTTCCTCGGGTTAGCAAAGTCGCCAAAAAAAAATGGGTGTGGAAGCAAGGAAATTGACAGCATGGCATTGCAGCTACAGAGTTCTCGTACACGATCAGGGACCGCGACGGGAGTCGTGGTTTAGTTATCACAATGTATCACAAGGTACCACATTAGACAAAAAAAACTATGGGAAAGGTATCATTAACTGCTATAATATTCAGGACGTCCACGACGAAGACATTATGGAGGGACTGCAGGAATACGGAGTAACGGATGCCACGCGCATCCGTGTGCGCAAAGGTTTCAACTAACATCATTCTTCCCTTTAACCGTTCCGGCCTACCATATGGTTTGTGTGGGGTACGCTATAGTCAAATTCCGTATTTTCATCCCGAACCTTATTAGATGTTATCGCTGCCAAAGGTTCTGCCACACGAGGCAGCACTGCAGGAATCTCACGGTTTGTGGGAGATGCTCATCGCCTGACCATGAGAGTGAGCATTGCAGTTATGATAGACCTTGGTGCACCAACTGGCCGCGAGCAAAAACCACGCACGACATTTTACCGATCATGTCCAACTTACCTGAAAGGGAAGGAGATCGTGTCAATGAAAGTGAAAGAAAACTCTACATTTAAATAAATGTGGAGGTGTACCAATCAGCATGCCCAGTGTCTTGCGCCACTGATTCCAACCTCAGCAACGGCACACAATATGCTCCGCCACGGGTGTAGGGCCGCATACCTCATGACGCAGCTCATTGCCCTCCTCCGGCCTTTCGGCATAGCTCGTGGACCACTGGCAATGTCAGGACCCTCGATTTCGAAAGGGGCCATAACCCTGCCCCCTATAGGGGCAGTGACGTTTACACTCCAGGCCCTAACGGAAAGGCAAAAGAGGCTCAGGATGTCTGTACGTGTGAAAGCTGTCACCAGCACATCACGAAGAAAGCAGCAGCACCAGCAGCCCTCGGGAGGTGATGGGCGGCACATGGACGATATGTCTGATGCGCCGGCTGATGTACTATCTGACGACAAGGCAAGTGAAGGATGGACTCTTGTCCAATGCAGGGGAGGCAGTAAATCCTGTCCGAGAACCAAAACGTGCGCTTCCCCAAAGAAGACAACCACTCAGCCCGCATCCCCGCCAGTCGCCACGTTTAGCGTGGCGACTGGCTCTCAAACTCCCACATTGTGACAGCCGGCGGCGACAGGGCCTCCTGTCACTTCTTGAGAACAGCCGAGAAACACCAGAGCCCTCTCATCGCCGGCGCTGAACCAACACCAACAAATGTACGTGTCAGATGCGAACCTCCAAAGCCAGGACGTCTAAAGGCTGGCTCACGAGGCCAAACGCGTGCCACTAGTAGAAATGGTGCCGGCCCACACGGCGACTCGAGAAGAAACGGACAGGGCTCTCTCCGCCGGGATAGGCACGCCGTCACTTCGGAGGCGTGTGGAGAGCCCGTCCGAATCTCGATCTTCAAAGGGCCCATCCAAGGTTGACCCGCGGCGCATGGGGTGAACGCGGCGATATCGACGGCACCGGCACTGGACGGCGCGCACGAGCGTCTGCGCCGAGGCGGTGTCGCCTGGGTCACGCGCAGGCACTGTGAGAATGGCCGCGCCAGATGCGCTACCTCGTGGAGGAGCGTCAGTGTCACTGCCGCACAAGGGGACAGCCTGATCGCCGGAGCGCGGCAAGGTACCACCCGACATCGCGGCCACAGCAGCAGACCAGGTCCGTCGCAGGCTGCCGTGGGCGAAGAAGGCGCCCGCTGGTGGCCGTCGGGCGACGCACTATGGGCCAGAACGACCTGAAAAGTGACATATTACTTAATTTTCAAACTGCATACATAAGAAGTCGGTTTTGGAGGTGGTTTTCAGCGTAGAAACTGATTCTGGCGACCGTTTTTTTTTCGTGTCTGATGCAATTTGGTGAAATACTGTTCTTGTTAATATGTCATGTAAAAGCGTGCGGTGCGAGTCATTTGGCAACTATGCAGCATATCTTCCCGTACATTTGCAAATGCAATGAACTTGGAAATATAATTGGAGAATTTGTAATAATATTAAACACTCGGTAACATAAAGCATAAATTCGGCATCATCTATCGGTGGAAACCAAAGATGATGCAAACAAAAACAAAACAATGAAAACAAGGTAAACCCGAACGACCTCACTCACCGAAGCCTGGGTCGCTAATGTTTTGATCTGCGACGGCTTGCAGCAGGCTCCAAGCATCTGAGGTCAAAGACCTCTTACTTCGGGCTGCTGCTTGAAAACGCTTATTTGCGGCGGAGGAGCTGATGAGCTGTCAACAACAGATACCGGAACTGGTCGGTGATGTGCATTCGCGAGTCTTTCCGTGCATGACCGACGCGGTATGCACGGACGTCCTTGTTGTGGGACATCTGGACATCTTCGCTCATGATTCCGATGAGTAATATCAGTGATGCGATGACTTGATCTCCGTAGATCAGCACTCTGTGCAGTGTTATTGGCATCGGGTATCAAGGGTACAGTGCAACATAGAGCTCCGCCGGCAGTCGCAGTAGTCGGCGAATTTGCTTGAGTCGATTTGGTGCCCGGATGCCAGTACTTGCAGGATGGTGTGGAGGCGACGGACGAGTCATTCATGTACACCCGTTGCTTCTGCCAGATTCGTCTCGTCGCTAAACGCCCGTCTGGCCGTGTTGCCGTCGTTCAACATTCCGCCGCTACCTGCTCTAGGCTGGTCCACGTGGAGGTGCAGAAGATGCCAGAACTGATCTTGGGCTATCTTCTTGCGCTGAATGACTTCCTATTTGTTAGCTATTGACCTGCAAGCTGCCACTTTTTATGTTCAGTCTGTAGCTGATGTGCAAGACGCACTCGAAGAGTCGGATCCAGACGTGCAGGGTGCTCAGGCCGAGTCGCAGGTGCTCTCTGTTCACTGTCAACTGACGCACACGGTGAAGATCGCTTGCTGATGCACCCTTCACATTCACGACATCTTGTTTCTTTTTCTCCCTTTTCCCAATTGCTTTTTTTTTTTTTTATTTTTTTTTTTTTTAAAATTTAAATTTTTTTTTTTTGCGGCGGGAGGGGGGTTGGTTCGGGGCCCTCCATCTTTCACCTTGAGAAAAAGCCAAAATTTTTTTTTTTTTTTTTTTTTTCAACCCCCTCTTTTATAAAAAATATTAAATTGCTTTTTTTGACGTAACTGATCAAATAAAAGGGGGGGGGGTTTTTGTTTTAAATTGGGATTGTTAAATCCCGATAGGCCTTGGGTTAATACAACAGTTTCTCCAAAGTATGAAGCCGGTTACCATGGTTACCACACATGTTGCTACTGGCGGCTACTATCTTGGCGGCTACTGGCATGTTCTTCTATCAACATACCCTCGAGCTAACATCCTCTCCTTTGGGAGGATGACAACTACACGAAAACCTCGCATATGAGAGGATAATAGGGCCAATATCCTCCATATTTGAGGTTAATTCGGGACAGGATGTGGTAGTAAAGAGGTGAATTTACCCGAAAATGGTCATTTATTGCGTGGATATCTTTCCAAAGCAGTGCACACAGGTGTCGATTGTATACGTCACAATTCATTATATTAATATTTGTACAGGTTAGAAGAAAATCGGTCATTGTTATAGTAACAGAGAAGAATTTCAACGACCGTATAAAGTAATCCAATAATCTGCTCTAACTAGCTTCCCGCCGTCCATCTTGGAATTCACCGCTTCTGGTGTGAGTTTTTGTCCACCGCTTCTGGCTGTCGGCAGTGTTTGTAATAAGTGGCAGATGTTTTATTTTTCCTGGAATAATATTGCCATAATATAGTTCATATATTAACTTGGTGTAGGGTTTCCTGCTTGAAAAAGTAACCAGGTCGACAATGGATGGTAGGTTGATTGATTGATTGATTGGGCTTACGGGCGCATCAACTGCTACTGGTTATGTAGCGCCCACAATGGATGGTAGGTAGGTAGGTAGGTACCTATCTACCTACCTACCTACCTACCTAGTAACATACCTACCTGGGTAGCCCAGGTAGGTATGTTCCAATCTACCTTCACAGGGTATTTGTATTATTGCAGTTCAAGGTAGGTAACTTGTTTTTTAAATCATTTTTAATGCAATGTCTTTTTGGTATATATTGTGACCTAGGTAAAACATGATTTTTTCCGATTTTTTAACATGGGTATTTTAATGTAAAAATG
Source organism: Ashinkailepas kermadecensis (assembly GCA_034440615.1). Classification (NCBI taxonomy): domain Eukaryota; kingdom Metazoa; phylum Arthropoda; class Thecostraca; family Neolepadidae; genus Ashinkailepas; species Ashinkailepas kermadecensis. The sequence goes on along the minus strand of JAOTOM010005015.1, from coordinate 275,241 downwards.
ATGTGACCCCTCATTTTCTCCGCACATTATTGCTTTTCAGTTGACAAACGAATACACCTTTTACCATTTTCTTTGCTCATGGCTTCAATCTTCCGTCTGGGCGCTACATGACCGATGTAGTCTGCACCCTAAAGCCCTAATAACTAACTAACTTCGATCTTCTGTACATGCAATGTTAGACCAAGCTCTGTGGCATGTGCTGTCACTCCAAACACCCCCTTGGAAGGTTGTTCCAGTGCAGACTGACCTTACTTTGTCCTATTCAAAGAAAGGAAATGGGTAATCTTTACCTTTTGGCCGACATATACTGCCAAGGTTAGTGATTTGTAAAGAGGTGTACAGTGAAGTCACAGGAGTCACGGAAGTGACGTCAGGAGTCGGGTGGTGATGACGGGCACTAACTTAACCTAACCTAACTTAAATTAACCTAACCTAAATTAACCTAACCCAACCTAACATAACACATCAACACCCGACTCCTGTGACGTCACTTCCCTGACTCCTGTGACGTCACTGTACACCTCCTTACAAATCACTAACCTTGGCAGTATGTGTTGGCCGAAAGGTAAAGAAAGCCAGGAAATGTTACCTCTGAAGAATTCTGCATGCTTGTGTTAGAAAAACTACACCAGTACCATGAGTTCCCCCGTATCTACAGATGGCTCCAAGCCTCCTGGCATGGGATGCGCATATGTTGGTCGACACAGTATTGGCTACTTCTGTTTACCAAAGCAGATGTTGATTTTTACTGCTGAACTCTACACCATTTTGCAATCTATCATATCCAGGACGACCAGTCCATAAATCACGCTGTTTTACCAACTCCCTGAGCAGTTTCCAGGCAATGAAGTCGTTTAACTCTGATAACAGGCTTGTGCACAGGGTTACCTGTGTTGTCAACTCCCTAACTACTAGCAACAAAAATATCGTATTCTGCTGGATTCCCAGCCATGTTGGACTTGCTGGAAATTGAGCTGCCGATATAGCCTCCAAGCACGCCATCAACAATGGCTGTGAAGTTTGTCTATGTCTTCCTCCAAGTGATATATATCCCTCCATATTATCACATATACTGTGAATGGCAACAAACCTGGAATTCAAAACCTAGTAAGCTGAGGGTTATAAAGCTGGTACTAGGAAAGTGGCAGTCCTCGCAATGGGAGGAAGTAACGCTCTGCCGACTGAGGATTGGCCATACATTTGCCACAGCTATATACTGACCGGTGATGACGAACCGGGCCCACGCTGTTCGGACCCGCTTACCGTTTATCATGTTTTAGTAGATTGTGTACTGCTGGACCCTCTCCGCCCCATATTTTAGTACGGGTAAACCTGGACACTACGAATGCTACTAAACGACTGGCGTTGTATCGTCTGGGGACATTTTTACTTTCCTCCAAGAAGCCTGTTTTGATGTTGTATATTGCCACCCCTGAAGACTATTGACTACTATAGGAGCATAGTAGATTACCTATCAACATAGTTATGGGCACAAAATGACCTTTGCAGTCGACGCGCCCCTAAGCACCAATTCACCACCACCATCACAGCGTATTTTAACGTGGAAATGATGATGCGACCGCTCGTTTTCAGTGCAAATGATTACTTTTCAGATGGCAAATAAATACATGATCATAATCTTCACAGTATTTTTTTCTTATAAGGTGTTTTGGGAATTTCAGGATTTTTGTTTGTGGAATACCATGTTTATGAACGTGATTCGGAAGATGTGATCGTTCGTTTTCTCTGTAAATGCTAACGTCTTGGTTAATCATGGCGACAATATCTATAATGTGCCATATATGCCACACCGCTGTTATTTGTTGCATAATTTACCCATCCCTCACCTGGCACTTCTCAGACGTGATTAAAGGGACATTCAACACTTCACGCAGTTGATTCAACACTTCCATGTAAAAAATGCTTAATTTCTGCCTCTTTGCCACATAGATAACATGCCGATACTACTCACCAGAATGCCAGAAAAAAACTAGGCAGAGCACGGCTCGAGGCCGTGTGTACGGATGACGTCACGATAAATATTACGCTTGTTTTTTAATTATAATATGTGTTTATATTCGTTTCGATAAGAGTAGATAGTATTATGTTAGGTTAGGTTTTCCTATTTAATTATGAATTATCATACTATTTGTTGGAAGTTGTGAGGAAAGACGAGACTGAGCAGAAGCCGGCTGCTCTCTGAGCCGTGCTGCATGCTTATATATTGCCTTGGCCGTGCTGTATGTTTAGTTTTTTCGGTGTTGTGGTATAGTAGGGTGTCATCTATGTGGCAAAGAGGCAGAAACTAAGCATTTTTGACGTGAAAAAGTGTTGAATCAACTGCGTGAAGTGTTGAATGTCCCTTTAATCATGTCTGAGAAGTGCCAGGTGAGGGATGGATAAATTATGCAACAAAGAGCATCAGTGTGACATATATGGCGCATTATGGATATCGCAAAGATTAACAGAGACGTACGCATTTACGGAGAAACCCAATGATCGGATCTTCCGAATCACGTTCATAAACAATATTCAGCGAAAAAAATCCTGAAATTCCAAGAACACCATTTAAGAAAAATTTACCATCTTCACTACCAATATAGCCCATCTCATATAATTATCCAATCCCAGTGTGTCACAGATGTGATAAAGAAGAACTTCAGTGTTTCATGCACTCGATTCAATACTCATTGACATAAAATCTTGTGTTTCTGGCTTAATTCCATATTCATTCCTGACAATGAATGTTTCCAGCCAGACGTGTCCAAAACCTTCGATCAAGGCTTGTGCTGCATGGCCACTGCAGTCAAATGCACCTCTAACCCCCTGATCATGGCTTGCGATGCTGTTAATGTTAACCACAGAACTAGCAATGTCTGCAAGCTTTGATGATACCATTGTGGAAAAGTTTGTTTTGGAGGATTCTGGTTTTCTGGTTGGGTCAGTTTCAAGTTAGGTTAGTTTATATTATGCTATAATATATTTTATATATTATGCTACATTATCTTAGTTTAGGATAGGTTATTTTGTATATTCAATGATTTATTTATTTAGTAGTCGGTAGACAAACCACATGCAGCTGTGCACACTACTCATATCACTAAGCTTATTGTCATGGTGAATTGGTTGTGCTCCAGTATCTCAGATAATTATTACTCTGGCCGCAACGATTGCACAATTGGTCTGTACTACCGACCATAACAACAGCATGCACTGGTTGTGCCAGAGTACCTAGTGAGCGTATGTATGAACCGTCTACCTATCATTCTGCAGTGGAGCATTAATACTTTATGTTTGTACAGGTGGTGCTGGTTGGGGTGGAGTGGAGGCTGATTGTGACCCAGGGTTAAAATAATGGTTTTTCATTAGGTGTGAGATGTCAAAGCGAGCACAGTAGGATGTAGAACTTTACCATGGAATTAGTGTCATTTAAAATGTTTTTGATGTCTCAGACTCAAATTTGAGCCAATAGCTTAGATGCTTTTGACTGTACTTTTATCATTTGTTGTGAGTTTCATAATTTAAGAAGAGGTATTCAGGATAGGGAGAATAATAACTATGTTATAAACTGGTATTCTATGCCATATCACATTATAGGTCATCCCTTTACTTGAAATTGCATTGCAAAATGTTTGTGTATCATCATTCCTTATCAAAAGCATGTACATGCTACTTATAAACTAGATACTGTTAGAAAGGAGACACAAAGACTTTATAAGCATCCATCAAGGAACAGGATGTTGATACTTCTTGGAAAAGGATGTGGATTGAGTGTTCAGAAAGGGGTATTTTCCACCCTATCTCATGAATAATTGATCACTGTTGTCACCTCATTTGCCCCATAGGACATTGACCTGGGGTCATGAAATGTATACTGCAGCAAATTCACTACAGCTGTAATTCCTCTAAGTTGTGCTTCTAGTTTCAGAAGCTAGGTGGGTAGAACCCCCCACCCCACCCCCAGTGAACGTTATGTGAGAGGCATGTTGATCAGGGGGTCTTGTGCACTTCCTATGGTAGCATTGCTTGCACTCAAAGTGTAATGGAATGTGGAGCGTACAGGACCTGGCTGTTGGAATAAACAACTTCAACTGGATATGGATGCAATGTTTCATGGGGTCACAAGCCCTCGCTGTGAGGTAGGTGTATGACCACTTTGGTTCCAAGATACCAAAAGTTGAATGCCTGCAGAAAGTGAGAGGTCTTACCGTGGGGCAGTGTGAAGCTATCATGGAACCATCTCAGTGGCTCCAGTTCATCAGAATCCCTTTCAATTGTTTCTGGGACAGTGGTGGATACAAGGGGCACTGGGGGCATGTGCCCCCAGTGATCCCTCAGGTTTTCAGCCAGAGTTGCACGTTGAAAGAAGTCTGACCTTCAGTGTGCCTGAATGCCCCCTCAGATTTTTCAGCCAGAAGCACCCTTCCAGAGACAAAGTTTCATGATGACAATTCCAGATGGTCCAATTGGACATTTGTTGCATGAGTAGGTTTCAATTGAGTATTTCTCCTCCTTACTTTCATGGACAAATAGTATTACACCAAGCAACTCATATGATAGTGTAGAGTAATCTAAAGTGCAACATTAACCAACGGCACTGACCGCTAACAACTGTGATCGGGTTAAGTGTATTGGTGCCGGGATTCTAACCCACCACCATCCGTATGGAAAGTGGACGCCCCAACCAACTGAGTCAATCATCAACATTGCACTGGCTGAATATGCAATGTAGAGCATGCCTACTGAGAAGATGTTCATTTCCTCAATGATCTCTTATGAAGTTTCACATGTTCTTTACACACCACGTAATTATTAAGCTTTCTTTTGAAGACAAACATGCAAGTTTATAATTTTTGACAATATAATGCTGTTCCTATTGGGGTTATTTGCTCAAATTGTTCCAAGGTCTCCAAGTGTTTTTTTTTAGGTATTCCACTGCCACAAGATTATAAATTTCCTTCTCGAACCATGGAGGCTATAAGCTGCAGACCTGTGCCTCAATTGTATTGACTGCCATTGTCTTAAAAGTAATCATTTATGGGAAAAATGAGTGGTCGCATCATCTTGATCACGTCAAAAGAATAGTATTTAAAAAATCAAAAGTTGTCTTGATCTTCAAATTTACTGCCAATCATGTATCCATCCATACCTGGCATGTTGCAGATGTGATGAAGAAATTCAACAGCCATGCACTCAATTCAATACTGATTCATGTTAAAAACTGGGTGCTGCATGACCGACACAGTTGATGCACCCATAAACCCCAAAAACCATGAACCAACCATGTTAAAGACTGCATGTTTCCGACTTCACTCCACATTAATTCAAGGCAATATTTGCTACCACATGTGTCAGGAATCTTCAATCACTCCCATAAATTTATTGTGATGCTATTAACGGCAGCACTAACAGTACATTTGGAGATCAAGGTTACTTGATTTTTTGGATTTCTTTAATTCAATGCTTTTTGACAGGATTAAGACAATGTGACCACTCATTTTCTCTGCAAATAATTACTTTTAAGTCAGTGGTGGTTGATACAATATATGATGTCATAACCACAGGACTGCTGCCTTAATGCTTCAAGAAGGAAATTTTGAACCTTGTAGTAGTGGAATTATTTTATTTAAAAAAACTAGCAGACCTTGGAACAATTTGAGCAAGTAACCCCACTGAGAATGGCACTGTGTTGTCGAAAAATTCGAAACTTGCATGTCTGTCCTCAAAAGAAAGCTTAATAATTATTTAAGATACTGGAGCACAACCCGTACACCACAAGGCTGAACTTACACTGATACAAGTGGTGTGCATGGCTGTGGTTTGTCTACAGACTACTAAATAAATAAATCATCGAATAAATAAAATAGCCTAACCTAACTTCACCTAGACTAAGAGAATGTAGCATAATGTATAAAATATATCGTAGCATAATATAATGTATCCTAACCTAACCAGAACCTCCCATACAAACTTTTCCACTATGGCATTATCAAAGCTTGCAGACATTGCTAGCACTGCTGTTAATGTTAACAGCATAACAAGAACTTCCAGCCTTGATTGAAAGTTTTGGATTAATTTGGATGAAAATATTTGTTGTCAGGAATGAATATGGAATTAAGTTAGAAACATAAGATATTCAATGTCAAGATGTATTGAATTGAGTGCATGAAGTGTTGAATTTCTTCTTTATCACATCTGTGACACCAGGTATGGATAATTATATTCAATCGGCTATATTTGTAGAGTGAAGATTATGATAGCGTATTTCTTCACCAACCGAAAAGCAATCCTTTGCAGAGAAAATGAGTGGTCACATTGTTTTTCACGTTAAAATACCCTGTTATAAAAAATCCAACAAATCAAATATTACCTTGATCTCCAATAATACCACACTAACAATGTTTGCCAAGATTTCATGGTGTCATGGTAGAAAAGTTCAGGACAATTCTGGTTATTCTGGTTAGCTTTTATGATGTTATAATATATTATATTTATTATGCTATGTTTGCAAATTTGGAGGTGAAGGTAATATTTGATTGTTTGGGAATTTGTTTAATACAATGCTTTCTGACATGGTTAAAACTATGCAGCCACTCTTTTTCTCAGCAAATGATGCAACAGTCCATACAATTGATGATGTCGTAATTACTTGATAATAGGTGCTGTATGACCAAAGTAGTTGATGTGCCCCTAAGCCCAAATAACCAACCAATGACTTGATGACATCATAGGCATGGTACATTTACATACCTTAATGGGATGGTACTGCCTTTGGCTCGTCCATTTTTCCTCAGCATGTTGCTTGGTCTGAGGCTTATAATGCTTTGATAAGGAAAGTATGACCATGAAATTATGAAGGAAGTTATGACCATCTCATGGCCATGAAATTCCAGTATTATTGGAGATCAAGGTTAAATTTGATTTTATGGATTTTTTTTATATGATGTATTTTAAAGTGAGACATATGATTGGACCACTCATTTTCTCTGCAAATGATTACTTTTCATTTGGCAAAGAGATACTCGATCATAATTTTCACACTACAAATATAGCCCATTGCATATAATTATCCATACCTGGTGTGTCGCAGATGTGATAAAGAAGAAATTCAACGCTTCATGCACTTGATTCAATACTCTGAACATTGAAAACCTTATGTTTCTGGCTTAATTCGATATTTATTCCCAACCAGGAATATTTGCAGCCAGATGGATCATGACCTCCAATCAAGGCCAGAAGTTCCTTGCAATGCTGTTAACATTAATGGCAATGCAAACAATGTCACCTAGATTTGATGATGGTGTGGCCGAAAAGTTTGTTTGGAATGTTTCTGGTTAGGTTAGGTTAGATTATAGTATGCTATAATATATTTTATATATTATGCTGCATTATCTTAGTCTAGGTTAGGTTAAGTTATTTTATGTTTTGTCTATGGTTCATCTATTCATATGTACTTTTTGAACCCTTGATTATAAGTAGAACACTCAGCAAATGTCAACAGACAAACCAGTAGCAGCCACAAGCAAGACACACCATGTGTCAGTGTAGGTTTAGCTTTGACATATATAGATTGCACTCGAGTATCTCACATAATTATTAAGCTTTCTTTTGAGAACAATCACTTCCATTTATAATTTTTGGACAACACTCATTCCCAGCAAGGTTATTTGCTCAAATTGTTCCAAGGTCTGCCAGTATATGTTTTTAAGGATTCAATCAAAATAAGCAAATATTTGCAAACATTGTTAGTGCTCCTGTTAATACTAACAGCATTGCAATGGACTTCCTGCCTTGATTGAAGGTCCCAGACTCATGTGTGTGGTGCAAGTGTTCCATGCTAGGAATAAATATGGAATTAAGACAGATACATACAACTTTCTGTGTGAAAGAGTATCGCATCAGGTGCATAAAGTGCTGAAGCTCTTCTTGATCACATCCGTGATGCACCAGGTATGAATGATTATATGTGATGGAGTATCATTGTAGAGTGAAGATTATGATGGTGTATTGCTTTGCCAACCAAAAAGTAATCATTTGCAGATAAAATTAGTAGTTCCATGGTCATAATCATGCTTTAAAATTATCATATTCATTAAATGAATTCCAAAGATTCAAAAGTTGCCTTGATGTGCAATAATAACATTTCCTCCATACCAGGCCTATGATGTCATGAATTGTATTGACTGCCATTGACTTACAAGTAATCGTTTCAGGAGAAAATGAGTGGTCACATCATCTTAATCATGTTAAAAAGCATGATATTTTTTTTAATACGAAAAATCAAGAGTTTCCTTGATCTGCAAATTTACCCAGATATTCTTGCAGTTCATTATAATTGTAATTTTTGATGTTGTGTTTTTTTGGTAGAATGCTTTTAATGTGATTAAGGTAATGCAACCACTCATTTCCTCTGCAGATGGTTGCTTTTAAGTCAGTGGCTGTTGATACAATTAATGACATCATAACCATTTGAGGCCAATTTGACTAACATGACAGGGTGTGTATTCACTCTGGATTTGGTGTGAATATGCCTAGGTGCATTTATTTAATTATGTTTAATTAAATGAAAGATATTTCATTATATTTCATCTTATTTAATATTCAAGTGACCATCAGCTGACTGGCATTCAGCTGATGGTGACTTAAATACTTCGATATCAAGAAAGTATGAGAGGAATACATGAAGAAACTTGGTGTATTCACACCAAATTCGTTGTGAATACACAGCTTGTGATGTTGGTGAAATTGGCCTTCGATGACCTCATAGGCATGGTGCAGTGGAAATGTCCTACTATATTAACTGTATTTTATAAGTTGATGCTCCAAGCATTTAGGTACATACCTTAATGGGATGGTACAGGCTGTGGCTCATCCATTTGTACTTTGATGGTAGATTCTGACTGACCAGTACTTTGACTCAGACTGACCAGCACGGTGCTCAGACTGTGGTTTATAGCTTCAATTCTTCAAGAAGAAAGTTACAAAACTTGTGGCTGTGGAATTCCTTAAAGAAGAAGCAATATCATTTCCTGCCCACTACCAAAAAAAAAAGAAAAAAAAGGTTCTTGTTGTGAATGCAAAAATAGAAAATGCTGACACATTTGCCAGTGGTGGTCTTGCCAGACCAGGCGCGGGTACAGCGCTGAGCAGCGGCTGGGGTCCTCTGGTGGCGGTGGGCGGTGACAGGGGCGACGATGGGTCACGAGGAGTCGCGGAGAGGGTCAGCTACTCCGGACATATCTGTGGTAGAATCGCGAGACGTATACCCAGGAAAGCAAGGCATTGTCTAGCCCCCGGACGACCGTCACGTGTGACGATGTCGTTCTGTCTCCGAGAACAAGTTCGCATTTGAACCCACACATTCGAGCTCGTGCCCGCCTGCCGCATACAAACGGGCACAAGTGGGCTGCAGGTTGACGCTGCCCAGCTGTCTAGCCTCATCAACGTTCATGGCCGTGCTCTCCGCCCCAGAGTCAGGAATCCACACAAGGGAGCCCTGTCCCTCACGGTGTCTGACAAGTACCCCCACACGTGGTGTTTGGATCGGCACCCGTCGCCGCGCGGGCACTGCGCATCACCAGTCCGACGTGACCGACCGTCTCACCCTGAGACCTGTCCGGAAATCTCCTCCCACGTGGTGGACTGCTGTCCCGCCAGCTGGCGGGGAGAGGGCCACGGCTGTCAGCGCGGGCATGGCGAGGGCTACCGCATCAGTCGCTCACATGGGCTGTGCGTCGATGACTGGGAGACTGGCTCCGGCGGTAGCAGGCGGATTCGTAGTGGCCTCGCCTGTTGCAGACGTGGCAGCGGTGCGTGCGTGCGGGGCACTGGTGCAGCAGCTCCCTGGGGTGCCGGGGTCCATGGCACCTGCTGCATCGTCGGCCGTTGCTGCCGTCGTACGTTGTGATGTGATCTTGGCGGTAAGCCGACACCGGCTGGAGCCGGCTGGTTTGCAGGGCTGTCGAGTTGGCCTGCGAGTTTTCTCGGGCACGACAGATGTCAATACATTTTCGTAGCGACAGGTCTGGGTCGCTGAGCAGGACTCCGAGAGTATCCTGTTCTCTAATTCCCGTTACAACCGTGTCGCTGAGTTGCACTCGCTGAGTTGCACTCGGTGCAGTGAGTGCAGAAATCTCAAAATTGAGCGGCCTCCTTCAGCGCAATCAGGTACTCGTCAAAGCGCTCGCCGTCCGTTTGTTGGCGCAGGTAGAAGTCCCGGCGGTCCAGGATCACTGACCGCTGGCGCCGCAGATGTCGCTCCATAGCTGCGATGATCGTTGCGATATCGCTGTCGCTGCCCACATCGAGGATATGCGTGAAATGCGTGTCCATTCCTCATCCAAAAGAGCGAAGAGCACAGCCCGCTGCTCCGGCCTCGCCATGGCGTCTATGCCAACCAGCAGTGCATTCCCATCAAACTTCAGCCGCCATGCAGCGAACTCCCGGAGGCTGGCCGTTGACACCAGCCGTGGCGCCGGGGTGGCGGCGGCGTCCATGTGTGGTCTGCGGACGTTCCGAACGTCCGCAGACCGTGGCTGGACTGGGCTCCGGTGAGGGAATGTCTACTGGGTGGGCGACATCATCGTGACCAACTGTTGGTGTTGGTCAGCACTCATTTCGAAGTGGCGCTGCATAAGTGCCGTCAACGCGACCACTTCGGCCGTCGCGGGATCCCTTGCCGCCGGAGAGCCGGGGTTCAGCGTATCACTTACTGTCTGCCATTCTTGCACTGCACTTCTGGGCCACGGGGTCCAGCGTATCACTTTTACTGTCCGCCATTCCTGCACTGCACTTCTCGGTCATTCAGTGGTTCACGTGAACTACTGATCGCGCCATGTTATATCGTCACTGACACAGGACGCTCCGTCTCGGTCTGTATTCACTGACGGGCGTGTGCAGACTGCTTGGGCGGCCGGCGCGGCAGCCGGCCGACACAGGTCCCCCAACAGATGTTCCCCATCTGTCTGGCCATCTCACACGTCTCCACACAGACACACAACACATCTGAGGCGAGGCTGCGCAATGTCGCCTCAGAAGAGTCCAGAAGGTGATTAATTTCGGGGCTAGGAACGTGCCCGGGGTTCGCTGTCGTGACACATCTCGCCGACAGCAGCGACGCTGGACTGGCGCAGTGTCCGTGACGTCGTCACCCACCGCCATGGCATCGCCGTGTTTGGAGCCCTGAGTGAGCCGCGGGCCCCTGAGGCGATCCGTTCTCTGTTCAGGCGGCGGCCGGATATCTCCCGGCGCTCCACCCGTGCGACGGTGGCTGGGGCGCTGGAGCCACCACCTTTCTGCCACAGCATTTCACGCAGAGCTTCCTCCTTTCAGGCAGCCTCGTCCTAGAACCTACTGCCGCCGGCCACTTCCGCTTCTCGGACCCGGGGCGAGTTCGTCGCGATTGCTTAACGTCTTTTTAATTGACTTCCTGTGTCCTGTGTTTTATTTTTATGCTGTTATTTTGCTCTTTCCATTTTTGCTCATGCTTGTGTAGTGTTATCTGTATCTGACTGTAATCTGAGTCAAACCATGTGGCATTGTACTGAAATGAACAGGTTTCACAAAGTTATACAGCTGATATGCCCGGATGATGTCATGGGTGCACACCTCTGCAATTTAAAACATGGGAATTTGTGAAACGTCAGAAGAACTTCTGGTATCGGTGTCCTTCAAAAGTTCCCATTTTTGCATTGTGGTGTTAAATGCTAGTGTAAAAAATGCACAATGCAGTTGTATCGTGTTCTGATGTATTCTGGTACATACAATATGCAGTGCAAGCCCATTGAAGCTGGTGTTGTACCACGCTATTGGAACGAAGCAGTGGGTGCCCGCCTGTAGTCTGTTATGTCTAAGGTTGGATTTGTGCTTAATAATCCTGCATGTGGAGATTATTTTTTTGGGTGATGAAATTTGCACATCAGGAGCATAAGTTAGGTTATGCTACATTGCTATAGTTGGTTGCAGCTTAACTTGCAGCCTATCAAGCAGATATACCAGCTTTGCCACTAACCCTAATATAGTGTGCAATGTGTCTGGCACCTGCATTATAACCAGTTATTTATAACAAACGAGCATATTTACATTGTCTCAAATCACCAAATGCTACCACACTGCACTATGATCTATGCTGGCCAATGACCAAGTTGTGCAATCTGCCATCATCTGTCCACACTTATGGTACTATGTATCAATGCTCTGTGCATTATTTTCAATGCAAGATTGGCAATATGGGCACTGGGACATTTCACAGAACTGTTAAATATCAAACAGCACCATTCACCTTCCAAATGAGAATCATGAAAGCATAGTTTTCTGGAGAGGACAACTTTTTATCTTTTTACATTACCTTTAGGGTGTGCTCGGGATGGCACGTAATTTCTGTCAAAACAATGCATTCAGAGCATCAAGAATACAGTTTCTTCATTGTCTGGGTGCAAAATCTTATAGACATATGTGATCAATTTTGGTGGGATTTTGCATGTTCTAGAACAGCTATTGTGGCATGTGCTCAGCTGAATTTGTCCCTTGTAATCCTGGATGTTAAGAGGAAAATTTTGTATAATCGAATACAGAGCAGATGTTTTTCTTCAAGCATGTCATCAGTCAGTTTGCACCTTCCAATGAACCTTGAGCATTTCATCACAGGACAGTTAATTATCAAACAACCCCATTCGACTTCCAAATGAGAAGTATGACAGCACAGTTTTGTGGAGAGGATAATTTTCTTGATGCCAGAATCCAGAAACAGCTTATTTTTTTAACCTCGGGCCCCATTCATAGTAAATGCATGTTGCAGCATATATGCCTGCCAAAATGGGCCTTTGGCAGGAGCATAGCTTACTATCTAGTTCCTTTATGGGCGCTACATGACCGATGTAGTCGATGCGCCCTAAAGCCCTAATAACTAACTATCTAGTTCCGAGGCTAGAACCCCGGAGTTGCCGTTGGGTGCCCTGAGCTTGTGCTTGAAAACTAGAACTTTAGAGGGCCAGAATGAAGCTCCTCCCCAGTAGAACATTTAACCCGACCCGGTTGGGGGTTTACACCCCATATACTTTTTCCGTGATAGAAATAAACGGCAGTACGCAGCGTCGCGACGTTTTCAGTACCTTTGCCTTCATCTTCTTTGCATCTGATGTCAATGTTTCAACCTCAGCTCATGCTCAGCTCATGTTCGTTTCTTTGGGCTTAGAACTGCATGGTCCTGAAACTACACCCAATCCATTGTTAAGGACGTAGGATCCTGTACTGTTCCTATGCTTCTTTTGCTTTCGTTTCATCGTTTTGTTCCTATATAATTTGACCTTTTGTACTTGCTAGTACTTATGTAACTTCATGTTTTACTTTATTTTAAATTGTTTTATGTATTGTGATCGTTCTTTAATGAATGACTTCTGTGTATGATTTCCAGTATCATCAATCATTGTACGGATGCCAAAAGATAATGAATAAATGCATAATAATAAATTAATGTTTCAGAAAACTGATAGACCTGGTCCTATCCCAGCCCTGACAGGCTTACATAAGACATGCTGGTATGTTTTTAAAAGTACCCCTGAGAGCTAGTCGCTGGACTCGACCTTGGCCCATTGAACTTGGGCTAATCCAGTGGCCAGTTCCCAGTGATTACAAGTAGCATTTTGCTCAAATGTAACTTACTCGTTGGAAACATTCCACTGACATACTTTAGTATGCAGTCAGCAGCATTTGTTTTCCATTGCATGGACTGAAACTGATGATGCATCATCACCACCCAAACAAAGAAATGTTCCGCCCACAACAACTCTGTGCCCCACCTCTCTATGTGCCTTTGTAGTCACTTCGACGTTTGCTAGAAGGTGGACACATACCATGATAGTGCCAGCAGTCACAAAGTGGTCAGGGTTTTTAGGTCCATTTTTCAAAAATCATATTTGCATCAAAGGTATAGCTTTCAGATGTTGTTTATTGGTAATATCACTGGCATGTGGTCACTAGTTAACAAGTTCCATGCTGTTGCATGAAATTTGTTCACTGAACACCAAATCCAGTTGTGCAGTTCGGTCGAGCCAAATTTATGTGAGCTATGTGCTCACAGACAGGCTCTGTGAACAGAGGCTGTATTGCTATCAATTTGCATTTCTGGTGGTTGGTCATGGAGACCATCACATGTACAATGTGTCATGAAATCTGAGGAGTGAGGTTTTATTGTGATCAATTTTGCATGGATTACCAAGTGTGAATTGATTGGATTAAAAGCGTAATGAGCGCTAGATAACCACTAGCAGTTTGGGCGCCCTTAAGCCCAAATAAACAAACAAACTGCCATAATGGCAGTGAGATATCATGGCTGGCATTGCAAATGCTAACCCAGAGCATTTTCACACCATGCTGGAAAATTGTGAACAGTTTTCCACTCTGCAGAGAAACTTGTCAAACTTTGGCCATTAGAGAACTATAGGCAAGATATTAACTTCAGTTCATAAAAATATGACACTATTATTGCTGCTGATAGTTGCATATTGTGTTTGGCACTTAAAACAGTTGCATGTAGCCTTCCTTGCCATACTGTATTTTAATGTCACTTTTGGCACTGTTTGTGTTTCTGTGCATGGACACCACACAGCAAGACATGTTCGCGTGCAATTACGATACATCGTGGAAATGCAACAATTGAGTTGGGTATGACTGTCCTTAGAAGCAAATTTATCAACTCAAAACCGATAGTCATTGGGATTGAGTGATGATGGTGAATGACATGTCTGTTCGGTCAGTTATTCTGGCAAGTCGAGATATTCCACAATCGAGAAATGTGTGTTTTATTGTCCTATCTACCTACCATATGACCGCACTGAGAGATACGTTAAACTTTTCGCAGGTGAGCTGGAGATGGAGGACTCGGAGTTTCATATCGAGAATTCGCACCAAAAGCGCAAAGTAAAGTGCACCTGCGGCCAGCCCATAATTGGAAATGAATGCCGATGCCGCATTTGTGGTAATGACCTGCGCGAGGCGAGGAGGGCAAAAGCAAAAGCCGATCAGCGGCGGCGTCAGAAATGTGGCACGGCCCATACGGAGAAGAACTTGAACCGCATCTTCAACACCATTAAAACCAATGTAAGTTTACCTACGGACCAGCCCATTTCCTCGAATGTTGCTAAATGATAAGGTCTGCATATGTGAAGTTGGTTGAAAAGATCCGTTACTCTCCCCCTCTGTATCTGTCAGAATAAGGTGGAGTTTCGATGCGTTGCATTCGATAGACGGTGTTGCACTGTCCTGCATGTTGAAGCTTCATGGAAGGTCCAGAAAAGCTGGAAGCGGTGCGTGCTTTATTCACGTTTGGGGCACGTGATTTGGAAAATTCCTGCCTAAAATCACGCTACGCATATTGCTTAGGGGGTCAGCGCCATTATATTTGGCTATTAAGTCTGTTGGAGTTTGCATGACCTTTGGAACATTTGTTTGCTGAACACAACATAGATCCTGTCGACCGCTGTTGTATAACGTAACTGAGGATTTCTGCAGATGTGTTGACATAAATTAGCTTGATTTTGTGCATCTTAGAATGTTTCACCTGACACCTGAACTACGTTTTGCAGAACGATAGTTTTGTTTTCTTCAGACAGAAAGACACGCGCTTCCATTTACGATCTGTGAATGGCGACTATTTGGGACGGTCACGTGACTTCCACGTAGATAGTAGTGCCATTATTCCATCAGCAGTTATTTTCCGACCTGTTACACATGTCAAGGGGCTGTTCAGAAGACACATGCAGGGAAGAATGCCTGGAAAACAGTTATCGGATATCCCCGAGGTCACTTAGAGCCTGTTTATTTGTGCTCGATCTCCAAACTGTTGTGGGGTAATAACATACATATTATGAGCACATTTATTCGATTTTGTATCATTGTTCCAAAACATCATGAAACGGAAGGTCAAGTCTCCAAATCCAGAGCTTTGAAGGCACATCAACAGTTTTTATAAACAGTACCAGTGCTTTGCATTACACATAACAGCATTTTATAAGCATTTGCTTTTGCCGCATATCTAGTTTTCTAGAAGCGTTCGTTTCCACAAGTCGAAATGTACATCTGTCGTCTTACCACCTGGCCTTAGGCTGAGCGAGCAATCACATAAGTATATATGGGCGCTGTATGACCAACGCAGTCGATGCGCCCTTAAGCCCAAATAACCAACCAACAGAAGTATTATATTTGCTGTAAACGTAAAAATGTACAATGGAGAGGCTTGTTCACCACAGATATAAATCGGGAAGTAATGCGAAGCATTGTTGAATCACCGTCATGTTCCAGGTGCACAAGCTGCAGGGCAAGGGGTGGCACTGCATTTTGCTCGGCTACCGCAAAGGTCTGACGAAGACTACGCTGAAGCAAATGCTGTTCGACGACAACGAACTTGAGAAACATCTGACTAAATCAAATGGAGTTTCAAAACTGCAGGGACTCGGCAGGATGTTCTACAAAAGTGAGCTTTTGTTTTATTTTTCGTTTATTTTCCAGATGCCTGTCCGAAATAACGCTTTTATCAGTACTTTCTACTCTACTGCTACTAGTACTGCACTTTTACGCCATCGTCGGGCACGGTATCCCTAATGCTGGTTTATAAAACAGTTTGTATCACCATACAACTAGCCCGTGTAAGCCTGTGGTGCTCCACCATATTTAATATGATTATAGGACAAAAGTATGTAAGGACAAATGTCCGTGTGGCAGATGTACGTAAGAGCAGTTGGCCGAAGGCCCAAAAGTGCTCATAGCAAATGTACGTTTGGCAGAAGTACGTAAGAGCAAATGTACCAATGTCGAAGGTACGTAAGCGCAAATGTATGCATGCGTAAATGTACGTAAGCGCAAAGGTACGTATGGGCAGTCATACGTATGCGCAAATATACGTAAGAACAAAAGTGCGTACGCCGAAAGTACGTAAGCGCAAATGTACGTAAGAGCAAATGTACGTAAGAGCAAATGAACGTCAGCGCAAAAATACGTCAGACCAAATGTGCGTAGGTGCAATGTACGTAAATGTAAAAGCAAGTAAGAGCAAATGTGCGTCAATGCAAATGTACGCAAACGGAATTAAGTATGTGTAGCAAATGTACGTAGTGTAAAGGTACATAAACACAAAGCTATGTCAACGCTAATCTATGTAAATGCAAATTTATGTAACCCAAATGCAAGTGTATGTATAGCAGATGTACGTAAGCAAATGTACGTATGTACAAAAGTATGCATGGTAAATGTACCTAAGAGCAAACGTACTTATGTAGATGTACGTACAATTGCTGTGCTTACATCTGCGCTTACGTACATTTGCGTACGTAAATATTTGTATGTACATCTGAAATGCGTACATTTGTTATGCGTACAGTTGTCCGGTTGTCGTTGAGTATAGCATGGACAACACGCCCGTAACCCCCAATAACGGGCCAAATGCAGCCTAGTAATTGTTTGGGAAATGGTTTTGTTTCAGTGGCAAAGGTGGACTCGATAGCGGTGGATCGCCTTCCCAGCCTACTTGCGGGCATGCGCTGTGAAGTATGTCAGGATGAAGTAGACGTGTCTGCACTTGGCAGCCGTTCGTCTGTTCCTTCCGGTGACCCGGCTACTCTCGCCTCTCGCCCATCCACTCCTGTCCCCCGGCCATCCGCTCCTGCCCCCCGGCCATCCGCTGCTGCCCCCCGGCCATCTGTTCGTAGCACCTGCACAACCTCTTCTACGGTCCGCCCAGCAGCTCCTGCCATCCGCCCCGCTGCTTCCACCATCAAAGCTACCACTGCTTCCGTCTGCCCAGCTGTACCTGACATCCGCCCAGCTGCACCTGACATCCGCCAAGCTGCTCCTATCAACCGCCCAGCTGCTCCTGCTATCCGCCCAGCTGCACCTGACATCCGCCAAGCTGCTCCTATCATCCGCCCAGCTGCACCTGCCATCCGCCTAGCTACTCCCACCATCCGCTCCACTGTTTCCACCATCAAAGCTACCACTGCTTCCGTCTGCCCAGCTGCACCTGACATCCGCCCAGCTGCACCTGACATCCGTCTAGCTACTCCCACCATCCAACCTGCTACTGCTTCGGTCCGTGCTCTTGCTGTCCGCCGAGCTGCAACTACCATCCGCCCAGTCGCTCCCACCATCCGTCCAGCTGCATCTGCCATCCACCCGGCTGCTCCTGCCACCCACCTAGTCACCCCTGCCGTTCGACCAGCTGCTCCTAACATACGCTCGGTAGCCTTCACCATCTGCCCAACTACTCATACCTCCTGCACAACCACTTACGTTACCCGCCCAGCTGCACCTACCATGATTTCAGCTACTCACATCTCATGCACGGCCACTCCAGCCTCCGGCCTAGCCACTCCTACTATTCGCCCTACTACTCCAACCATCCACTCAGCTGCTTCTACCAACCGCCCGATCACTCATTCGTCCCGACCAGCTGCTTCTTTCCGTTACATCTTGTTCCATCCCAGAAAACGAGGCCTTGAGTAGTACGTGCTCGAGCCATCACCGTGCAATCCTTCACCCACCAGCCACCGGCGTCTTCTACCCTGTGGCTCACTCCTACAATGACCCCGGACATTCACCTGGCTCATTCTCCGAAGATGGTGTCTTCAGTTCCATCGTCATTTCAAGATTGTTTCAGAAGCACGTGCGTGTGGACTGTACAGTCACCTGTTGCTCGCTGGGTGCTTCAGCTGTGATGGCCGTGTGTCATGGCTGTGCACAGGAACACCTGCCGCTTTATCCAAGGACTACCTGCCGCTTTATCCAAGGAATGTGTCGAACATGAACCATCGTGTAATTTGTATATACTGTAATACATGTGCACAGATATTGGCATGGATCTGTAATGAGGTCTGTACTATTTTTATCCCTCCAAGCGCATGGTACCGCTATCTTTAAACGTACTCCCGGAACTGATGCAAGTTTTAGTTCCATCCCCACCGTGTGCAAAGAAATTCACGCGAGCGCAACCGGATCTTCGTGAAGAAGGTCGCCTGGTAGAAAATTGCATTGGGAGCAGGGATGACTGGTGGCGTTTCGGCGCCAAGGCAACGCCATGCAGTGTGACAAAGCCACGACAGGAACCTATATCATGCGCCAATTCTGGGTACGCATTATACCGTGCAGTCGGCATTTCAGCGACCGAAAGACTTATTCGTTTCTGTTTCAGTATTTTCACTCGAGTAACGTTCCGTTGGTCCTATCTTGCGGTGCTCTCTCAGAGCAGCTCAGATTATAAATAGTTCGCCTTTACTCCGTAGTTTTAAACCCAGATGACATTACATCGCGAACTTTCATATCGCGATTTTCATACCATACCGGGTAGCGTACCGGTACACGGCGACCGTCAACGAACCCCCGGTCACAGCACTCGCCACTGCCCCTGTCCGTGCACCCGACCCGGTCACGCAACCGACACAGCCGGTAGCCGGAGTTGGCGTCGTGTAAAGGTTCCGCGACTGCAGAGGCAGTTAGCTGGAGAAGGCATGACTGGAGATCTCTAACCGAGTCAGTGAGGCCACGTCTTTATTTTCAGGGCATTTTCTGGTTGGAAAAGTGATAAATTTCTGGTTCAGGGCCAGTGATAAATTTACATTAGCGGGATGCCAGTCCAGGGGATCAAGACCCGGACCCACGCGGATCTAATCCGGGTCCGGAAAATCGTCTGAATACGCCTAGAACCTGAAACTATGACGGCGCTTTTTATGGGCATCGAGGCTGCTGTCGACCTCCAAGCAACGTCTACGTGTCTGCGAACTCTTACGGGCACTTACACATTTATATGGTCCCTCAGGAACGTATACGGGACCTTGCGAACGTCTGCAGGCCCCTACGAATATCTACAGATATCTACGAAAGTTCACGTGTCCTCACGAGCGTGTTCAGACTTCTACGAACGCCTACGGACCCCTACGAACACCTACGAAAATACACGACCCCTACGAACGTTTGCGGGCTCTTACGAACTTCTGCGAACCCTTACGAACACGTGCGGGCCTTTATTAAGGATCCTATGAGCGTCTACGGGCCCCTACGAGAGTTCACGAATGACGGACGTCTATGGGCCCGCACGAATATTCACAGACCTCTACGAAAGTTAGCGTGTCCTTACGGGAGTGTTCAGACCCCAACTAACGCTTACGGACCCCTACTAACGCTTACGGACCCCTACTAACGCTTACGGACCCCTACGAACGCCTATTGAACCCTACGAACGCTTACAGACCGCTACGAACGCTTACGGACCCCTACGAACGCTTACGGACCCTATTTATTTATTTATTTATTTATTTCACAATACATGCCCTCCACGTATAGTGGCTATTATGGACAGTCTGGGTATAACTCAGATATTTACAAAGAAAGGATAGATTTGTGGTCAATAGTGGGAACACATGCGCAACAAACATTCATACACCAACATAATACAATACCCATATCACTCTGCACTACACACACCGTGCTTGCAACACGAGCTGTAAACGAGTAGTTTATGGAAGTGATATGAAAGCGATGGCCTAAATGTGAGTGCATGGTGTACACAAATCTATTTTGTAAGTGTTTTTTGTGACTAGTGTTGCTCGTGGAGATGAGCTCGTACACGCTTCTTGAAGTTAGACAGCTTCAATGTTTTTGTTTCAGTAGGGAGTTTGTTGTAGTGGAAGACAGACGAGTAGAGAAATCTCCTGCGGCCCGCCTCTCTGTGTATGGCTGGTAGATGCAGGTGGTCGTCTGCACGCGTATGACGGTTTCGCAGGGTAGAGTTTGCAGAGATTTGACCGGCAATGTGCGTTGGCTCACCCGTCAGAATGATCTTGTGGAGCAAAGTAAGGCTGTGAAATAGGTGCAGATCAGCTGCGGTGAGAAGACCCAACTCGTTACGGGAATCAGAAATATGATCAAATTTCCATAGACCTGACACGACTCTAGTGGCGAAGTTAATGATTTTGTCTAGTCTGTGGATGTTTGCTGCCGACCCGTTCCCATAAACAGATATGCAGTAGCGGATATTGGATATAACTAGGCTATTGGTTGGTTATTTGGGCTTAAGGGCGCATCGACTGCGTTGGTCATACAGCGCCCATAACTAGGCTATTGACTATAGTGAAGAGGGTACTGGTTGGCAGATGGTGACGCAGATGGTTCAGGGCCATAAGGAATCCAGTGCACTTGCGGACCACGACAGCTACATGGGAATCCCACGACATGTGGCGATCAAATGTCACCCCAAGGTTCCTACCCGAATGACTTTTATATATCACAGCGTTCCTAAAGCACACTCGTATCGGGGTAATATTGCGAAGATTCTGACGCGATCCGAAGGTGAGAAGCTGAGTTTTGGTCGGGTTTACCTTCAAACCGTTATCCAGGAAGTAGTCGTATAGTTGGTTCAGACATGTCTCCATCTGATTTATCAGATTTGGGAGATCAGATTTGCGACCGGAGATGAGGACCTGGGTGTCGTCTGCGAACTGAGTGACGTGTGCTACCGGGACGTGCAAACTGAGGTCGTTCGAAAAGATGCAATAGAGCAGTGGACCTAGTGATGAGCCTTGAAAAACACCTATGTTGTTAGGAAGAAAGGAGGAGAGATGCCTGTTTCCGCGTTGATCTGAGATGCTAACAGCCTGCGTGTGACCTCCCAGATAAGCCTTAAACCAGTCAGTATCAATTCCATGGAGTTCTAGTTTAGTGAGCAGTTTGGTGTGATCTATTACGTCGAAGCATTTACTGAGGTCCAGAATGCAAAGGAGAGCTATTTCCGAACGGTCCATTGCTGCTAGTATTTTGTCCGAGACTGAAATCAGAGCGGTTTCCGTAGAGTGACGTGGTCTGAAGCCGTGCTGAGTTTGGGCGAGTAGGTGGTTTGCGTTCAGGTAGTGATGGAGTTGCTTCTGCACTATCCTCTCTCTGTGATTTTGGCGATAACCGGAACCAATGAGATGGGCCTAAAATTAGAGGGATCCGAAGGATCTCCTGATTTGTGAATGGGAGTTACTATTGACTGTTTCCAAGTGGAGGGGATATCAGCTGTAGTCAGGCATGTGTTTATAATGTCGAGCAGCACTTCTCCGATAAAAAAGAACAGAAATTTGATGACCTTAATACAGATCCCGTCGGGTCCGCAAGTACTTGTGCTCCTCATATCCATGACAATTTTGGTTAGCTGTTCGAGGGATATGGGTGATACTTTATAGGAGCTGGTAGAGACGCGCGATAGCCGGCAACTGGGAGGTGTGTGTTCAGACATGTTTGCCTGGCGTTTGACCTCTGCTGATACCTTAGGTCCGACACTAACAAAGTATTGATTTAGATGCTCAGGTAGGACCTGGGGTTGAACTCTATGAGAGCCTTTTTTGGTGTCAATAATGGGCTTAATAGCACGCCACGCAGCTGATGGGCCTTTCTGTGATATCTTTCTGCTAATATCGTCCCTACAGTCAGCTCTAATAGCTGAGCGAACTTGTCTGTTAAGTATTTTGTACGTGCTTCTATCTTGCAAATGGAGAGCTACATTTCGCTGGTGCATGAGCTGTTTGGTAGCTTCGCTGACATATGGTGCTGTTGGGTTCCTAAGTTTGGTGTTTCTGAGGGGCAGGTGCTCGTCGAGAATAGGTGTCAGCAATTTCAGCAGGGTGTCCCATTTGTCCGTTACTGAGATGCGCCCAGTGACCTGTACCCAGTCGATCTCACCAAGGTCAAGAGTCAGTTCCGAGGTATCTACTCGTCCGTAAGAACGTGACTTTATTACGGTGTTAGCTGAGGCAGGCCTGTTTACTTTAATGGAACATATGATAAATTTATGTGGGCTGTAGTGGCAGAAACTCACTCTGGTTCTGCCGACGGAAATGGGCGAGTTTGTTAGGATGACATCCAATAGAGAGCCTGTGGCGAATGTAGGGCGCTGCACTGTCATAGTAAGTGAATAGTTGCTGATGAATTCAAGCAGGTGTGTTTTGCTGGGGCTATTTGCCGTGTCGAGAAGGTTACAGTTTAGATCACCTGCGAGGTAGAAAGTGCCGGTAAAGTTCAGTGTCGCCAATTGTACCTGTCTTTCGAGCTCAGTGAATTCATCATTTAAAGCAGGAAGAGTGTTGCGAGGTGGCCGATAGATTGCCGCTAGAATGAAATACTTTCCGCTCTTCACTTGGACTTTGGCCCAGAGTGATTCTAGTTTGGAGCTAGAGTTCGGAGGCGTATAAATTTTCAAGACGGTAATAGTTAGAGCTGACTTGGCGATAATCGCCACCCCACCGTAACCACTAGAGTCGGGCCGGTCCGCGCGTTTCACTTGGTAACCGGGGAAGTTAATGAGACGCGTGGGGGTGCTTGGGCGCAGCCAGGTCTCAGTCACCACAGCTAGGTCTAGAGAGTAAGTATGAAGGTCGTTGTGTAGTTCGAGTAGCTTGGGTTTTATGGATTGTGCATTGATGAGTCCCAGGTGGAGCTGTCCTTTGTGCTGTTGAGCGGTCACATGGCTTGTTCCGCCCCGCGATCCGCGCCTTCTGCCGCCCCTGGCGCCGCGCCTGCCCCGGCGTGTTGTCTTGGGCGTTGCGATAACGGTGACGCACCCCTCCGTCCGGTTGGCCAAGGGGTGGGCCAGCTGGTGACTGCCGGAGGCGGCGGCCGCGGCGGCGGTGATAACGTCACGGACGGGACGGCTGCGTGCCCGTGGCGAGCCCGGGTGACCGGGGGACGTGAAGGCGGTTAAGATTTGAACGAGGGCGATGGATAGCGGCAGCCTGATGATGTCCGTGTGCATGATGAAAACTGGTAGAGCTGTAGATAGACGATGAAGAATACTATTGCTGGAGGCACAGGAATTCCGAGCGGCACCAAGGCGTCAGTCCGTCAGCCTTCTCCGCTGCAGTGTCGGAAAGAAGACTAACCACGGGCAGTAGCTGATGATTTAAGCAAGGAAAGTCAATATAGAGAAAGGCGCTGTCACTTCTCCACTCACGCAGTTAAGAACCCTAAGAACGCTTACGGACCCAAAGAGCGCTTACGGAACCTAAGAACGCTTACGGACCCTGAGAACGCTTACGGACCCTAAGAACGCTTACGGATCCCTACGCAAGTTTACGGGCTCCTACGAGCGTGTTCGGAGCCTTACGAGCGCTTGCGGGTTTCTACGAAGGCTCACGGGTCCTTACGAACGTTTACGGGCCCTTACGAACATGCGGGGCCTTTATGAACGTCCACTGGTCCCTATGAGCGCCTACGGGCCCCTACGAAAGTATATGGCTTACGAACGTCTATGGGCCCTCACGACTACCTACAGACCTTAACGAAAGGTCACGGGCCTTACGGACGTTTACAAAGCGCTACGAATGCTTCCGGTCCCTTACCAGCCTCTACAGGCCGCTACGAAACTTCACGGACCCCTACAAGCGTGTTCGGAGCTTTACGAACATCTACGGGCCCTTACGAACGTATACGTGCTCTCGCCAGCGCGCGTCTGCAGGCCCTTATGAACGTATCCGGACCATTGCGAACGCGTGCGGGCCCCTACAAACGTTAAACTGATACCCATTACCAAATATTGGATCGACGTCTTCCGCAATGAAGCTTTGATAGCCATACATTTCGATGCACCTATGTTTAGGTAGAATGCATTACTGGTGTACAGCGGTGTCATGTACACATATAATATGCGTAAGGCGGGGCCGACGTTCCGGGTCTCAAAGGAGGATTGAAGAACTTTAATTTTTATTACGTATGCAAAGAAGAACGGGCAACATATGAAAACACGCGACGGTGCTTCAGCACCGTAGCT
The DNA here is from genome assembly GCA_034440615.1 of Ashinkailepas kermadecensis. Lineage (NCBI taxonomy): Eukaryota > Metazoa > Arthropoda > Thecostraca > Neolepadidae > Ashinkailepas > Ashinkailepas kermadecensis. The sequence continues at coordinate 250,457 of JAOTOM010005015.1, read as the reverse complement.
CGCCATTTTTATATCTCCCATCCAACACAACATTGTGTCCACTCGCGCTGTAGCGAGTGATTTTCTTAGGCACCCCAAGCATACAACATGGTTGAATAGGCCATGGCCAGCTTCGTCAAGAGAACTATTGGTGGTTCTCGTCGCGCGTCTGGCAACACGCTGCGCGCGGTTGTCGTGAAGGGCCACTAGGCCGACGAAAGGGGCCTCGGGCTGATGAAGAAGGTCCCAGAGTTGACGTAGAGTTGTCACGGGCAGACATCGAGGGCCCCGGTCCGGGCCACGTGAAAGACCTCTAGGCTGACGGAGGAGGCCCCAGGTAATTTGAAGGACCCCTAGGCTGACGGCGTGGGCCCGACCAATGTGCCCCTGAGCCAACGGAGAGCAACTTTGAGCCAACGTAGGTGGTCACTGAGCCGACGGAATGCGTTCCTAGCGGCCGGGGATGACCCCAAGCCGATGTGAAGGGTCCCTGGGCCAAGGGGCGCATACAGGATTTTCCTAGCAAGGCACGTATTTCTAATTCACATCTAAAGAGCTCTTGGTAGACTGGATCCCTTCAAGTGATATGGATTTCATAAATACCCAGAAGCCCTCGCTGTTGGTTCGGGGCCCCGATTTACCTGCTGGAGCCCTCTCAGTCAAGTACACAGTGGGCTCTTCCAATGACCCGAGACCCCTCAGTCAGTCGAGTCTTTCATATTTGCGCTGACCTCCTCGAATGGCCTTGGGTCCTGTCTGGTGGCCAATGCTTCCCTCCGTCGGTCCAGCCCTCTTTGTTGGCTCAGGGGCCTCTTTACAGTCCAGGGCCTTTATATCAGCTTGGGTCCCTCCGTGGGCCCAGGTCTCTTTAGTGTCGGCTCGGGGCCACTCTTCGTTGGCTCAGGAACTTGTTTTACTAGCCGGGGCCGTACAGCAAGATACATATAATCTGATGCGCAGGGAGCACACAGGATGTCGACAGACAACTTATCTTGCTGTACGTAGAAGCTATAAGCGAGACATTGAGTGTTCTTACATGGTATAAAATTGTCGACAAACATCACATGACACGTTCCAACTACTGGCCACTGCAGACGAAGGTGCAATGTGCAGTCATTTGTCAGCAAATTTGTACCATGTAAAGACGACCATCGTTCACAGAAGGTACTGGGGAACAACACCATTGCTATGGGCTCACTGGCATGGGTCTGTTCTTTTGTTGGATTCGATCTACATTAGCATATCGCGCCACTTAAAAACAATATTCCTCAAATCAGATGGGCTGCTTAGCATATTCTACGGGGGCCGGTGGCCCCCATAATCATTAATCGGGCCCCTCAACTATTGATTCCCCAAATCGGACTGAAGCTTAAACATTGGACATATTTTTAAGGACATAGGATACAAATCGTTCGCGGGACTGCCTCGCCATTGACTAAAAAGGTCATTCATCCCTCCACCCCCATACAACTTCAGTGACGCTGAAGCTTCAGATCACCGCACATTGCTATAAATGACATCAACGTAGCGAAACCCCACGCATTGCAGAATAGATTATCTTCAGGCCAACATGCCACATCTGGCCCGACCAAGCCGCTGATCTTTTGGAACTAAGCTATATATTCGCTACTCCTTGGGAGTAAGCTCAACAGCAAAAGCAACAAGAGGCCCCGCAGTCCTGTTCTCCCGCTTACCCCGAGCTGCGAACGCATTAACCGCCGTACAGCCAGCACTGGATACGTTTCGGGGCTCCAGACGCACTATGTTTGCATTCCTACATGCAACTGCTGTCAGGTGATTGTAGTGTTTCGTCACACATCTGTACGAGATCTTAGCATAAACATTCTCACCTCTTTCACCAGGCCATAATTATATATCGTACATGTTCATTTTTTACTGTATTGTTTTTAACCAGTCACCATTTTACCATTCTGAAGTAGAGTGTCACGAGTGGGCGGCGTGTGTGAGTGTATGTATGAGGACCACCATAATTGGGGCACTGTTCCTGTGTGTGGCAAACCGAATAAATAAATAAATAAATAAAAAGACCGCCGACACTGTGTGGCCAGATGACATCCGACCCTGGATGCCATCTGATGCGCCATTTCTCTGCGAAGCAGAACGGAGCTAGTCTGTGCATGGACTCGGGCCAGACTTATTTGTCCGTAGAAAGCCTTGCGTGTATTTTCTCATATACGTCCACGAATAATTTCATTGGTTTAAGTTTATTGACAACACTTGTGAACAGTGAAAACATATCAACAACCTAACTATACGTGTCAAGCACGCTTCGCATCGCGTAAAATACATGCATAACGACCAGGCTACACAGTACACACGCAGTCATCGGTATGTGGGCGGGTAATACAGATGATCATGTCTGTGATGCCACAGATCGGAGACATCCAAAACTTACACAGTACAAGCTTCTATGAACCTGATGAGTTCAGCACGGCTTTCCAGGAACATGGATCGTAGCCCGGCCAGGACACCATCCTCTGGTCGGGACAGCTGGTAGTGGTGGCCTGGCGGGCCAAGCGCAGGACGATCGACCGCAGACACTTTCAGCAGGTCGTTAATAATGCGTACCTGGTCGTCTACGAATGCTACCCTTTCCTCTTGTCGAGCTATTAACCTGGCCATTTCCTCTCCCAGGATAATAATTTCCTCCCTCGTGCGCGCGAGCCGCATGTAAACGTCACATAATGCCCGTTTCCTGGTCAGGTCTGGAGCATCAGGAGCAACAGCGGCAGTTGACATCCACGGGAACCACCCACCCTTGGCATGCTCTTCAGAGATGTTGATGCCTGTAACCCTCTCGTAGTCCTCCAATAGTCTTAAAAGCCTCTTTGTTTCGGCGTGTCTCAGCCTTCGCAGGCGTGTCCGAGCTTTGGCAGTGTCCGCATCTCGACTGATCGCCATCGTTTTGGAACGGATACTGGCGCTAACTAGCTCGAGAGCAGCACGCATATGATCAACGGTAGTGTTGGTGGACCTCGTAGACGATCTGAGAATACGCGCCAACGAGCGCAGTTCGTGCACGTACACCGCCACGTCGTCAACGGTTGCCCCACATTCCACGAGGCTAGCCGCCAGCTGTGCTTCAAGTATTTTCACTTGCTCCTCCATGCGGCGACGTTTGGCGCGGATATGTCCAGCCATACGTTCGTGTCTCTGCACGTTCCAGAAGAGGATCTGGTCCGTCAGTTCATCTGTGCGCTGAGCCCGGGACATGTGCTTGGTGGTATTGCCAGCCCTGCTCAGATGTGCGTTTGCTATTTCTGTGGTTTCCATGACCGACCACCCGGAGTCATCCTTCCAGAAACCTCCGTATGAGATCTGCAACGAATTAGAACACAACATTTAGCTAGTACATCAAAGTTACAACGAATTGTTCTGACCACCACCATTCCAACAACTCACAAGCGAGCTAAAGCACAATATTATTAACTACAATGCTCTTCATACCTATCTATTTGAGCTGAGAAGACGACTGTCAGAGTGCAGCATCGGCAGCAGATGCTCGCTTTTTCGTCTACAGCTTCTTTTTTTATTAGCATGGCATGCCAACAGCCATGTGTATTTGGGAATATACATGCTTCGTCAAACCATTAGAAACATTCCCTTCGCAACTGCGATCCTGCAGAATTCCTTAACCCGGCGGCGAAGGGCATCAATTTTGCGGAACTGAGACTACTGAAGTCTTGTGCGCCAAGGCTACGAATAAGTATATTCCCGCAAACTCGCTATTCTTGTGACACAGCTATATTTCCGGGACATCTAGGTACAAAATGTGTCAAAAACCTCTTGTGCAATTTTGTTGAACAGTTACGAAATACTGAACGAGACGCACGGGAAAGAAGCAAAGCGATGGATGCGTTGCAGTGTATAGTAAAGTACCACAGCGGATACAATTATCGTTCGTTTGTTTGTTATTTGGGCTTTAGGGCGCGGATACAATTATAATTTACAACAAGGACCGTAAGCATTGTGATGTCAATGCCACGAAGTCACCGCTACACGGGACATAGCTACGGCCTGGGTCCAATAAAATGACAGCTTTGACACTACAAGATTGTGTACTGGTCACCGTCTTCAATACCACTTACACGCCTCATGAGCAGTTATCTTATGCATGAATACATGTATGGACATCGGTGAACGAGCGCCCGTCTCCCACAGGGCATTTACTTAATTTTCGGTACGAACACAGATAAGGCTACAATACCCAGATGGTGTTGTTATTTAAGACACTGCATGCTGTGATATAATGTACATGCATAAGTTGCATGAGAAAGCCAGTTAGCATTTTCGCCTCTTTATTGACTGTTTCGACATTGCTCACATGATCAAGTCCAGACAATGCTTTCTAATCCGCTTTCCGTTGCCAACACTGCGAATAACGGTGATGTGTGCGCACCATAAAATTTGTATAGAAAATAGCAAGCATTCGTCGATAGAATGCGGACAGGTCACCGTGTCTTACACGTAGATCATATAACAGAATTAATGACCGATAGTTATCCCAGAAAACGAGCTAAAAGTTAGGGACGTAACAATAGCCCACACAAGATGGGCTCCGTAAGCCTTGCTACCCCCGCCTTACCTCGGGACAAGGCTTACCTTGATCCTCCTACTCGAGCTACATTGACGCCAATAGCGGTTATCAATTTTGTGTCGGTATTTCTCGCAAAACGATGAGTTAATAATAGACTGTTACTCGACGCGTACCAGACATGGGTCGATATACGTAATGTGCGCGAGTAACATTTGGTGGAAATGTCAACAAATCTGCTTTGTGAAGGAGATAGTTCAATTTGGCGGTGTTCCGTCAGTTTTCAAATCTGTTTTGCATTAGGTGTCGGCATGTAGGAAAACAATACGGATTGACATAGGCCAATTTACAGTAGTATGTAGAAATCTGCTTTTGAGACCTGCAATACCCTCATCTAACCACCGGTAAGTAGATGTAAACGTATTTTGCTGCAGGTTATTGCACTATGAAGACGCAAAAGTAAAGAGGGCAGGGTGTGAAACGATAATCCATTAGATATTAATTCGTACCAGAAACTTCCAATTTGAAGACACTGGGATACGACATGCAGGAAACGTTTTGTTGCAGTTTACCTGGCAGTGATAAGAGTGTCCAGTAGCATGCATTACGCTCAGGTAAGGCTGAGACTGGCTGGCGTCGAACTCTGGCATCTTGCGTTGCACGTCTTCCAGCCACCTCCAGTACTGACACACCACGTCATATGCGAAAAACCGCACATTCGGGAACCTGCAACATAAAATAGGGTCTGAAGAACTCCTCTGGGTGATGCATGGCATATTCTGCAAAGATGCGAAGAGCACCATAACCGTGCACGTGTAAGGTGTAAACGTCACACAAATAACCGAAACGGATTGATTCATTATTTGGGTTCAAGGGCGCGCCGACTGCTGGATCATTTGGCGCCCATTAATTGGAACCGACAAAAAGCTACAAACAATACGCTGATGGCGCTCAATACAACCCATTATATAATACTACACACATACACTATATACCACACACACCATATATCTATATATATATATATATACATATATATATGTATAATATATATATATATATATATATATATATATATATATATATATATATATATATATATATATATATATTACTACACACATGCTGCACGATATATATCACACCAATTGTGATCGACTTCTGCAGACGATCACACTAAGTCTTTCACTAACAATTAGGGTGTCACATCTGACCAACGGCACCCTTGGGAGCAGCTCGTATTGCGCGAATTAAGTAAAATAACGCACTGATTGGAAGTAGTCACACATTTGATTTGTTTCTGCATACATAACTTACCACAACACAAACCATAATATAATCACACCAACACTGCACAGTGGCATACGTAACTCACCTGCGCGACAGAGGAAAAGAACTCCCAAAACTGACCAATTTTATAACACCAATGTGGCCGCCACAAAAAGTAATAAACATCAGCGAAGTTATCACAGAGCTGGGTTGGCTTAATACAAACCAAATACATGCAAGGCTGCTGTATGCTTCTCAGTCTGCTGGGGCGAAAACTTGAAACACGTGAACTAGAGCCCCTTATGCAGCCATTCCTACAGAACGGAGACCCGCATGGGATAAGTGCTTGCACGAGGAAAATTCGAAAATTTCGAGTTCATACTGAGACAGGGAAGCGTACCTTGTTCTGCGCTGCGCACAGACATGTACATCGTAAAAGCTTCATCCTATACAAATGTTTTCGTAATGTATTTCACATCATTAGCTCATCCATAGCACATAGCGCATCCACAACACATCAGTCGCACCAGCAGACACAGCCTGCTTACTTAAAACATGCCTCCCTATCGGCTCCCGCAGTTTTCAGACTGGCATGGCGAATCTGCTAACTGATACACAACATACGAAACGGGCAGATGGAGGACCCCGGAGACATTCACCTGAGAGCGAACCGTCTGAGTGGACGAGGGGGTGGGCAACCTCCCCGTTGACTGCGTTTCCGGTATGGGACCAGCTGGAGGTCAAGGCTATCACAGGCGAGGTAAGCATGACACAGATGGTCTCATTAGCCTGCGGATTCCTGCGGACAGGCAGGCTGTGCGGCCCCAAAATGTATGCTCTTTACCAAACCGATTAGGGGAGTTGGTACAGGGTAAGTGGGTATTAGGTATTCGTATTTGGTTATACAGGATAATTTACCTGGCCACCGGGCATCAGCTGGTTGTGTTTCTTTCACCACCTCCCCCTATGACATTATCATTCTCTCTAACTCTGCGTTCTACTCTTTTTTCAATACGTTAGTGTAAACTGTCATTGCGGGTAGTGATTCTCTCCTGTTGTACCTGTGATTTAAGTTACAAGACATGGGAGATGATCAACCACAGGAAACTGGATGCGCTAGTGCTCGGATGACCTGTTAATGCGCCCCCAATACAGACTGCACGGTTATGGCAAGTAAACAAACAACTTTTTTTTTACCTGAACTGATGCAGAAAGTGGGCATACGCAAATATTTCTCCGCGGAACATGTCAAGCGCTGCCAGTACTACGCTGTGGCGACAGGTGGCCAGACACAGTCCGGTGACGTCCTGCGTACGCTTGGCAGAGGTAACACCGGTGTTGCGAGCGGCGGCCCACACGGATGTCCCGCACATGCTGCTCACCTGCAACACATGACGTGTGACCGCCAAGTTAGTCAAGCGAAATTTTCTCGCCTGCGCTGTTTACCTAAACATGTGTCCGGCTTTCAACACAATAAACAACAAACAAGATATTAGGCTCCGAACCCAAACGTCGAAGTTTAATGTTGGAAGCATTGAGCAGGAGAACTAGTTGCAAATGCTTCTAATTCACCTATTCGGTTAATCCGACAGCTGCCATGATCAATACGAGTGCACTTTGGCCCGGAATGATTCATGTGGCCGCCTGATAAATCTACTTAAAAACAGATGGGCCATGTCGATGTCGATGTCGATGGTGAATGACTAGACACAGGCGTGTCGTAAGAACACGTGATCGTCAAAGGGTGGGCCTGGCGCTTGATCGTTGGCACCCAAAGATCAAACTGGGTTGCAATCATCATGAATTCGATTCTCAGAGCTGAAGTCACTGGTAAGATGAAGTCCTTGTGTGGGCAGTTCGCACTATAGTTTGTCACCTTCCAAGTACTGGCTACAATTCTTAATTCGGACACACGTTTAAAGGTGGAGGTAGTGGAGGTAGACGCAGGTTTAAAGGTAGTGTCATGATATGTTAGAAACAACCAATGACGACACTTTCATGTCACAACTGTGTCGAGTAATGTACTTAATATGTCGTTCCATGCACTTGTCTCATGACTAGTGGAATATAGAGAAAAAGGGCCATCCACGGGCCTACTATAATATTTTAAGTACCGAATATTCAGAAATGGCGTTGACAGCGACTGGAAAGAGCAGGACTCAACTGTAATCACAGCAAGACGCACTATGTTATGAAAGGAATAGGTTCACAGAATGTAATACTCATCGTACTTTGCCGATTTTGGAGAGTTTTTCAACGTGGTCGTCTACGTCTTCTTTCCTGGCGATGCATGTGTTCTCGTGGTAGGGTTGCCTCGCTCCAGCGAACTGAGGTGTAGCACCTGCAGACCTGTAGCGATACAGCTTTGCATTTCCGTCAACGTGGACGCTCATGGGAGTAGGTCCACATGCTTCGCATATCATGTCAGCGTGTCCCATGACACGTCTGGCCTCATACGTCATGTACGCCCACTCGGAGTAGGCCTTTTGAAAGCGTTCTGGGTCTACCGGACCAGCCTGAAATGCACAGCAGGCTATTAGCTTTTCGTCTGAAAGCGAGTGAGATGACCGGGAGTTAGAGGTGCATCGGGAGATGGTACTGGCACACAAGAACCAAGAGAGCAAGCTATTTTCCATACAACATAGCAAAGTGGTATATGTGTATTCGATGTGATATACACATCCGAAATCTTCAAAGTAACTATTCTGGTTTCACGTGATACGTCAGTACATTGCATGCCACATATGCGTACATTCAGATCGTCTGAACGTTTGTAAAAATTGAAGAATACATTATGTACAATAGATATTGAATCATACCAGATGTTTCATATCAAGCATGCTGACCACTAGTCAGCCAGCAGGAGTTATATTTCGGCATTTCGGCAGCTCGTCAGCGTGGTTGCCGCTCTGACCTAGCAAGCAGTGCTGTTCGAGGAAGCGGCCGTGCAGAAGAGGAATTTTACTACACATCTTTGCATATTTTTGGCTTTTCTGCACATGAATACACAAAGACAACAAAAGTCCGCACCATCTGGAGTTCACAACATTGCTTCATTTCACTTGCAACCTCACACTTCACATTAAGGTAACTTACCCATACAGGACTGAGCTGAATCAGAAAGTTTCAGTTCTAACAGAAGCAGTGTTAAAATAATGATTTGTCATGAGATGTTGAAATTAGTGCATTAAGGTGTCGAAATTCCCATGGAAACGATGTAGCATAACTTATATGTTCTTCAAACACAATTTTGATCCAACAGTGTATTCATACATGCACTTATTCCCACTTGCTTTGAGATACCCAACTTGGGGATGACTATTTTAGCAATAACAATACAAAATACATATGCTATTTTAACAGACCATATCATAGGTAATCCTCTTATATGGAATAGTGCTAAGAGATGTCGTGCATCACAATCCTCAATGGTGAGCATAAGTATAATACTATCGACAAGATACTGTGATAAATTGGATATGAAGACCTCATAAAGACTCATCAGGAATCACGATGTCGATACTTCGCTGGGAAGGATGTCGATTCGGTGTTCAGAAAGTGGTACATTCCACCCTATTTCACGAATAATTTATCACTTGAACAGATGGTTCACGCACTGCGTGTTATGACTAACAGCCATTTGTCCAGCGAAAATGCTGCATCGAACATTCCCTACCGTTCCTGTTGTTAACACCCAACAAAGCCAAACAGTAAAACAGCAATCAGTGGAAAAACAGAAAACAGTAATAAGTGGGTCAATAGTTAGTTATTTGGGCTTTAGGGCTTTAGGGCGCTTGGACCAGAAGTGATCATTCGCGGGGCTTGAGGGCGCATCGACTACATTTGATCATGTAGCGCACACAAGTTGGTCAATACGAAATGATTGCCTAAGAATGTCCTTACCCTGCCATGACGGTGACCAGACTTCTCAAGTGCCATAGCGAATGCGTTCAGAGACGTGCCCGGTGACAGACACTTAAGGTTTCTCCACAAATTAAATACATCCATAGCGAAGATGGACGTCATGCACGACGGCGTCCCCCGGAAGTAGCCGCTCGCCATGAGATCAGCATCTGACGGCCTTTGTTCCGTTTCACACCGCTCGCACCAAAACACGGGCAAGAACAGGTCAAAGCGACCTGCAACACATACACGAAACACTTTCAGGTGTGCAGTTAAAAAGACAAAGAAAACCCTCCTTGATTACACAATGAACGTACTTCTTGACCTGAAGGTCAAAACCGTCAGGATGAACACAATTAGACTTCATGCTAGTTATAACGCCGGGTTGGAAAGAACATAACTTAAACGATTATCATTATGGCTGTAGATATTTGCGAAGAAATGTACGACACTGGCGGTGAGGAACAACTTTCCCACGGAATAAACATATCAGACAAGCCAAGTCAACTATCGGTGGTGCGCAGTGATTTTCATACATATAAATATTTTGAGGCCGGAGCATATGCAGCGCCATGCAGGCAAAATCAAATATCATGTAAGAGGAGGGATCATTTAATAATTGGTGACATGCTCATCAAGCACTTGTGTGTCGAATTGGCGTCCTGTTCTGTAACAGTCACGAAAATGCCACAAAACATGTTTTCACAACTGCGCTGACAAACAAATGATTCCAAAAAGATAAAGTCGCAATATGATACCATACATGTTCCTGGACGATTACTTTGGGAACACAACTAAACCGAAAACGATCTGATTTTCAAATGCAGCATTTCTAGCATATCTGACGAATCTGCATTGATTCACACAGAAACATGTCGATATGGGAATGAGTTGGAATTCAGCTGCACGTACTTGACTATGAAGGAACCGACGTCGTGAAATTAGCCTAGATTTAAGGGATTTCAAGATTAAGACTTAAGATATGACGAACAATCTACTGCACACGACTACCTCACAGACTGTACAATGTGCAATGCATCAATGCATTACAATGGCACATGACGTTTATAGAGACCTACTCTGCACAACTACAAACTGGCTCACTTTGGTGCAGTACATGCAATGCAAACCACATAACTTGCCTTTCTCTGTGACAACAATAATGCCACCTGAAGACACCAATCGGTGGGAGAATGGAGCTCTGCATCTTTTGCACGCTGAGTCCCCAACTATTGGGAGGCTGCAACCTGTGAGCAGAATTGCACAACTTCAGGTATGATTTATATGTTCATTGAAAAGACAGAGATGCAACGAGTGTGCAAATGTCTCGGAAAAGACGATGTGGAGGTACGTGACATCATGCTGGAAGTGCCTGGTCTGTAAACGCGAGCTTCTGACGTGCGATAAAGTACTTTGAAGTCAAGTGGGGTAGAAGCGGCAGCTCACATATGCAAATCAACTTAAGAAATTGTCCTGCAACCTATCTCGTCGAAGGAAATGAACCCTGGACATACCAGCTCTAATAGCACTACAGTACATGAGAAATGATCTGATGACATCAGTGAAATGATGGTTTCGGGTAAAGTGAGCATAATAAAATCGTCGATTTTCCTCGGTTCGTCTTTGAACCATACTTTTGTGTGGATGTAACTTGAGAAAACGAGGTCGCGGACAAAACGCCTAATTCTTGAATCTCTGCGCGACGCTCCAAAGCCATACTATCTGACGGAACCAATTGGAGACGAATGCCGGGTAATTCATACACTTATGTATTTGTCAATAACTGTTTTGAAGTGACAGAGATAGGACAAGTTACACATGCTGTCTTTGTCTGAGTGCTGCGGAGTAGGGAAGACATTATAGGATGAAAAAAGGATAATGAAACATACTAATCAATACCAAACTGCGATCCCAAAGACAAGCGCAAGTCCCTTGTGCGTTCACTGCAACCTAGGCCTCTATGCTCACGGGCAGTTATAGTACATACAGGGGTGTAATTCAACTGAGAAATGCTGTGATTATCACCTATTATGGATTCGAACTGAGTACAAACAAAAAATTAAGTGACCCAAACGGGGACGTGCGTTTTTTTTTAAAATTTTTTTTTTTTTTTTTTTTTTTTTTTTTTTTTTTTTTTTTTTTTTTTTTTTTCAACAACAAAAAAGAATAATTACTAATCATTGCACAGTGCCCGAAATGTTTGCATTATATATCGCCGCATGTGCTTGCTCCCCTCATATACCTTTCTCAGTTATTTCGCCGCATTCAGTTACAGCTTGACATGGCTGCAACGGCGAGAAGAATCCAGCTGTCCACGAGTAGCGATGGTGAAATGGTTGCCACCGATGAACCTCATCATCACAAGCCGTGCAGATGTATGCTTGAATACAATCCGAACAGAAACAAGTTGCCCTCTGGTCACAGTATCCACACCGCGCTGAAACAAACAGGAAGCATTTCGGAGAACATCAAGACGACCGTGGGTTTGCAATTTCGAACTCAGTACTTGTTAGCTTAAAACAATGAGGGACAAGACACGTGCAGCGAAATAAAAAAAACTAAGAAAATAGGCCGAACACAGCAATGGCATGAGCAATGAGCCAACATCTTCATTGTGGAGCAAACCTTGGCTACACTTCAGATGACCGACATCACACGAGGCTTTCAGGGAGAATATCCGGTGTTGTCAGGGGCGGATACAGACCTCGATAGCATGACCGAAGCTCGATAGCGGATACCCCCGATAGCCAGACTGAAGCATGATCATTAGAAACTTCCGTTAACACAAATTTTCGGCAATTGATCGTACAGACAACCTGGCAAATGCATAACCTGACAAGGTGTACAAAAAAGCGTCAGGCTGAACAGAACGTTCAGGTCAATAACGCTGGTGCAACGAAGATTCACCACAAACCCACGCTTCTGCCACGAATGTTTTATTTGATGGGTCACGGCAACTATTTATACCCATTACCATGCCTGCCGAAAGGTGTGGAAATTTACACACACACACACACACACACACAAACATATATATATATATATATATATATTTATATGGAAGTGCACGTGTGTACATGTATACATGTTCCACCTAAAGTCAGAGCACTCAAAGAGCTGTGCTGGAATTTGACTTGTAAACATGGCGGGGAGGGACAAAAATATCGTTCCACGCTGCCATTGTAAGTTGATGGCACTTTCACTTTTCACTTGGGAGAGTTGGGAGGTACAGCTACATTGGACTACAACTAATTTCAGCTATAGTGAAATTACATTCCCGTGTCCCCTCCGAGCCGGTTATAAAGGAATTACTTCAGATATAACGGATATAAAGAATAGAAGCGGCTCACATTGAACAAAATTGTGCACAATAATTATGCCGTACGGACACACCTTCAGTTGGTATAGCCTTTCTGTTGATGTAATCTTCAAAGCGCTGATTTCTGTGTTGTTTCCACTTTTCTTCTTCGGCATCACATCGATCAGCCCAGGACCCATGTGATGACACTTTTCGCTCGGCCCCAGCAGCCTCGATGACATCTGAAAAATATCAGAAACATGACTAAAAACGGAACGTTCTCAACGTCCAAATGAAATGGCTCCAAGGCATCGAGCTTTTCCTCATAATCTGTTCGTGTCAGAGGATTTAACGTTATAGATGAGACACTGACAGCTCCTTCACAACCTTATCAGATGACTGACAGGAGTGATCATTTGATCCGATCTGATCTGACAGGATCAGATCAGATGACTGACACAACCACTACAAAGCTTATTGCGGAATACAGTGGTGATGAGCGTTGCCATGTCTGCAAATTGTGAAAACGGAACGTAAATCGACTCAGCAATCACACGTGTATTATATAAATCTCCATCGGATGTGCGGGGAGGCGGGAGGGGGGGGGCAGATCACGCACCTCAAAAAGTTAACTACAAATCAGATGCAGAATAAAAATGACAGAATTTACACATAAACACTATTTTTTGTGCATTCAGGAGATGACATTATCAGCCCGAAGGCTCAGTTTGAAAATAGATGCGCATGTATTAGGAAAGTGTCCTATTCCGAACAGCATCGCCAACCACAAAAGCACGTACTTCGCCGTGGGACAGGGTCACATTTGTGTTGTAATCCTGGATGCGGAAAACGAAATTTTAGGGTAATCGAATATGGAGACGGTATTTATCTTCAAACTTGTGGCACTGGAATCTCAATTTGCACCCTACAATGAATGTTGAACACTTGATCACTGAGCAGCTCATCGTCAAACTGCACGTAGGTTCGGTATTCAATATTCTGCACTTAGGTAACCATTCAACTTCGGGGGTGGCGGGGCTTAGGGGCGAATCAACTGCGTTGGTCATACAGCCACAATTCAACTTCCAAATAAGAAAAATGGGAGAACAAATTTCTGGAGAGAAGAATGTTCTCGATTGGATGCTTCTTTAATATTACGTTAATATTTAATATTTAATATCTTCCAGTAACTCGCCATCTTTCCCAACTGTCTGGTCCCACATGGCCCTGCAGATCGACTCTGTCTGGCCACACATGGTCCGCTAAACTGGGTATAGGTAATTCCCGTTGACTGACCCTTTGTGTTCCTTTCACTCTATCATATAATGGATGGCTTCTAAAGTAACCTGTATATATTTTTTTATATCGCTGCTGCTTATCGCGTTATGACGAAGCTCTGAAATTTCATGACTTTTCGTACAGTTCTTTTGCATGTATTATGCCAAAAACATGGGGAGAATGTCACGCCAATTTTTACAGTTTGCTCAGTTTTCAAAGCCAGACAGATATTCGTACGATATGTTCATAAGTACCAGCTTCTAGCCAACACTATTGATACAGAGCACATATATGTTGTACATGTCGTACAAGTATGCACGTAGATGACACAGGCAGTATCATGGTAAGGAAATAGAGGGCTTCTGGTGGTTTTCAATGTGTTAATAAAGCAAGCCATTGTCACACAATCAGATCATTGCTGATTTCTTGGGAAGTCTTATAGTGAATGAATGTAATAATTTGCAGCATTGGCGGTCAGGGTCAGGTTTGGAAGGGCACATACTAGGTATGTTCACTAAGTAGGTAGTGCATGCCAGGTACTAGGTTCAAGGAATACATATTAGGTATGTTCAATTAAAGAGCAAGCATGGCTACATATGAAGGTATACACATGTTTTATGCACTGACTGATATATTAACCACAAGATGTGGACTAACAACAAGATGTTGCAGGCAGAGTTGGATTCCGGGTAAACAAATAATGCAACTACCACATATTGGTGTATCTAGCTTCACCTATGATAGGATTTTTTTCATCTATCGACCAACATTAAGTATAATATAATGAAACTACTGCTTGTATATGAAAATAATTGGGTTAATTGCAAAAAAAAACTTAATTCACCGAAAATGTTCCTCAATTTCGGTTACCATAGCTAAGCTAAGGTAGCCCACAATTGATAGCACTATTAATGCAGTTGATTGCCAGCCATTGGGCCCAAATGTGACACTAAGTGTAAGAGCTACAGTAAACAAAATGACGGGTTCAAACAACATTTGTCATAACATTTTCCCAAAGGTTCACTGGTTAGTGCAGTGTTCTCAAATCCATGGTGGTAGGTGTCCAATGTAAGACAAATGCCAGAAAGCAGGGAAAATGTAAAATGGAGGTAATTATTACCTACAATTTGAGGCACATGAAATGTTGAATCCCAAATAGAACTGTTGAATTTGTTCGGAGGAAGGAACCATTTTCATTCATGAATAAAGAACACGGAGGCATTTCTCGGTCACAATGTTTACAGCTGAGAAAAACTATATGCATCCTGTATGATCCCATCCCCTAACATGCACACAATTGACGAGTAGCTCGATATAAGGATTTAGATATTCACGTTTACATGTTAGGATATTCAAAGCGATTTAAGAAAATGTTGTTAGGCGTCAGTTTGCACCCAACTGCAGCAATTAAGAACCCTGGGCTAACGAAATTTTGAAGGGGCCGAGTAAGCCTCCCCTTAACAATGGAATGATTTTGCATGCATTCCACATTACGATAAACTGGACACTCGAGGGACGAGACGTGTCTTCGGTGCATGTGCATCCACAGCTGTAAATAGTTGAGTATGAGGCAAATGTGTGTACCTTGCCGGATATCTGTTACTTGTGAAGCTGGTCGGGTTTTCACCGCTCGGCTGCTTCTGGATGAGTTGAGTGTGAAGGCTGTCAATATGTTGAATTTACTGTAAGTCCTGAGTTCCTCGGGCATTCCTTTTACAGTAAGGAATCAAGAAACTATGACGGATTTAGAGTAAATTAAGTGCACAGACAGTTCGCACTCCATTCGACCCTGAGAAGCAGACTGGTGAAAACCCCAAACAGCTCCACAAGTGGTGGATATCAGACAAGCTGCATTCTCCATCACCTACAGGCTACAGCTGCACACTGGCATACACATAACCTAACCAAACATCTCATCCTTTCAGTGTATGGGTAAATTAATACAGAAGTATGGTCACCAATGGCATTACCTATACCAGGTTTGGCGGACCATGTGTCGTCAGACGGCATCGATCTGCAGGTCCATGTGGGAGCAGACGGCTACGAAAGATCGCGAGTTACTGGAAGATACATAATAATAAAGAGGCCATCCACATAGGCTAGTGAGGAGCACATCAGTAGACATTGCATGTACATCAGTGTGACGTGGTTCTTGCTTGGGAAGTTTTACAACACTGCATTATTGTCATGCTATGTTCATATTTTCAAGCTCCTCTTCAATGGAAAGTTTGCTAAATGCTTTTTTCTAATGCGACCTATATTTCCTCTCATTATCTGGCATTAATGGCTTTACCCGTTGTGCTGACGACGGCTTCGGACAAAGAAACCAAGATGTAGAATGAAAACCAAACTCGACATCAGCACATTTAACACTAAATGATTAAGACACAGGACAACATTTTGACATCGAGCCACCTATGTACGAACACTATTCGTTTTGCAGACTGCTTGATCAGCCACCTTCAGGTCTCTGAATGAAGAATACCTTCAGCCTATATGAAATATGCATGCAATTTAAACCTTTGTTCTACAAGCACTTCACCATACATACCTCTCCAAAAAGATTTGTGCCATATAATAACTGCAAAATACTTTGTGGCAGAGTCATGACCATTCATGAAAGAGAAACCTCACTGGATATATATGCCATGAATGATGTGCAGTGAAACCAAGTTACTCTTGGCATCATAATGTTAGTGTACACACTGACCCTCATGTGGTGTGGTTGCTTGAAAACATTTTTCTGCAAGAAGAGGAAGGATACTTTTAGCATGAACATTTTTCACTACAAATATACTTGACTTTTTGAATCAAAGGGCATATGCCAACATAAAAATATTCTTACCTTCCACTTGCAGTTCAAAGTTGATGTGCTCATTTTCATGACATGCAGAATTACTGCTTCGTGATGGTCCCGGAGTAGTCCCTGTGGAAAACTTCCCATGAGAGCAATCCCAGACAAATAACAATGTTATGCAACTAAGCACAGTACCAGGCAATCACAACAATATGGAGACTGCATGTAATATAATTATTAAAAACAAATGAAGACATGGTGCAACTTGAAACCTATAGCTTTAAACAAGCATTACCTGGACCTTCCTTTCTTGTGACTCTCGTGCGACGAGCAGAAGTCTTCCCTTTCTTGTTGCCAAGGTGGCATATGTGCTGTCTCATTCTTTTCTTCTTTGGTAGTACCACTGCAGTCAAACACTCTTCAAAAAGAGCAGGATCTGTAACAAACCATTCAGCTGTCATGTGATACTGATTTAATGCAAACAAGTACATCAGGTTCCACTATTTCCATCAGAGCTATAGCTGATCTAATTACAATTACATATATGTGTGTCTGTATCGTGTACCCAAGTATCCGTCGTCTTGTATGTACTTATAGCTGACAGTTGAAATACTTATCCAGTAAATTTTCAGTTTAAGGTAATTTCTGATTTCTTGGAATTTCTTTTTAATGTAATGTTTATGAATGTGCTGAACATGATGAGACTACTCAAAAAGAAAAAAAAGAAAAAAAGAATATGAGTGGTTTTAGCATGCACCTGAAAATGTTGGCACAAGGTGAAGATATCGTAGTGAAATTCCATCACCACACACAGCACATCGTGCTGCATGTCATGATGAACTTCATACCAGTCATGTTCGGTTATAACACCCACAGGTCGCACATTTTTGGGACCATCCTGTGTTCAATGTAAAAGAGAACAAAAATGAACTATAGAAACAAGAGCATTGAACTGGAACTTATTCACAGAAGAGTTAGTTAGTTATTTGGGTTTAAGGGCACTTCGACCAATTATTCACAGAAGAGCTCTACAACATATTTATAATCACGGGAGATGCTCCACAAAGCAATTCTGTACTGACAGCACATGTCACATGAAACATGTATGGCTAGGTGTAGACAGAAAAGTACAAGACAACTAGGTCACACCTGGCCAAATGGTCTGGGTTGCATGCTTGATGCAACATTTTGTATCGTCCTTGAAACATCTCACAAATTGCTGTTGTGAAAATGTGAGCATACCATGACTAGAACCTGCCACCACCAGCACAGGAAGTGGATGCCTTAACCAACTGCACCAATTGTTCCTATGGTGTCAACCAGAATACACAATGTAGAGCAACTGGAGATCTTTGTTGCTTCGCCGATCTCCGACGAAGTGGGGTATGCTTGATACACACCACTTAATTGATAAGCTCTTTTTTTAGCACTATCACACAAGCTTATAATTTCCTTACAGCAGTGTAATTCCCAGTGGGTTATTTGCTCAAATTGTTCAAAGGTCCACCAGTATTTTTTTTAAAGGAAGCCCACAGTCACTAGATTCATAATTTCCTTCCTGAAGCACCAAAGCCTTATAAGCATCAGTATGAGTGGTATGCTGGTCAGTGTGACACCATTGAGGTACAAATGGATGAGCCACAGCCCAGATGATCCCATTAAAGTATGTAAATGTTTACAAAGTTAACTCATAAAATACAGTTAATATTGCACCACATTTCCTCTGTATCATGCCTGAGATGTCATCAATTGCATCAACCACAGTTCACTTAGAAGTAATAATTTGCAGAGAAAATGAGTGGTCACATCATTTTAATCATGCTAAAAAGCATTGAATTCAATGTGTGAAATCCAAATAACCAAGTTACCTTGATCTGCAAATGTATGTATCAGTAGTGCTACAATATTAATGGTATTTCATGAGCCAACACTGCAAACACTTGCATACCTTAATGGGATGGTCCAGGCTGTGCCTCATCCATTTGTACCTTGATGATGTCAGACTGACCAGCATGGCATTTGGACACAGGCTTATAAAGCTTTGATGCTTCCAGAACGAAATGTTTAATTTATTGCTATGGAATTCCTTAAACAGATAAATACTCACAGACCTTCAAACAATTTCAGCAAATAACCTTGCTAGGAATGACACAGTGTTGTCTGAAAAATGCCAAACTAGTGTGATTGTCCTCAAAAGAAAGCTTAATAATTATGTGATACTGCAATACAAGCACTACACAGTGAAGCTAAACTTACACTGATATGTGGAAAATCTTGCATGTGGCTGCATCTGGTTTGTCTACTGGCTTCTGCTCAGTCAAAGTGAAAAAATGATGTATGAATAGATAAATCATAGAAGCAATAAAATATCCTAGCATAACCTAACTTAGACTAAAATAATGTAGCATAAGATATAAAATATATTACAGCATAGTATAATATAATCAAACTTAACCCAACCAAATCAGAAATGTCCCAAACAAACTATTTGGCCATGACATCAAATCTAGGCAAACTTGTTAGTGCTTCTGTTAACGCTAGCAGCATTGCAAGGAACTTCCGGCCTTGATATAAGGCTATGGATGCATCTGGCTGCAAATATTTCTTGTTTGGAATAAATATGGATGTAAGCCAGAATCATAAGGTTTTCATTGTCAGAGTATTGAATTTCTTCCCTATCACGTCTGTGGCACACCAGGGACGAATGACTATATGCAATGTACTATATTTCTAGAGTGAAGATTGTGATAGCATATTTCTTTGCCAGCTGAAAAGTCATCATTTGCAGAGAAATGAGTAATTTTTGATAAAAGGTGGTTTTGGAATATTTTTCCAGAATATCATCTTTACGAACCTGATTTGGAAGATGCAACCACTTGTTTTTGGTGCTGATGCTTACTTTTCAATTTGAATGATGACGTCGCATTGGCATGGTGTGATGACATCATAGGTATGGCACCAAGGCTTCAACTGGCTAATGGTACAAATGGTTCATATACCTTAATGAGATTGTTGAAGTAGCTTAGCTTGGTTGGTTATTGGTTTTAAGACACATTGACCGTTGAGCCATATAGCGTCGCCAATCTCTCTCTGATTGGTTGCAGGCAGAGTAGCGACAGGTGAGACTCGAACCCACAATCTTTGGTTGGTTATTTGGGTTTAGGGGCGCATCGACTGCGTTGGTCATACAGCGCCCATGTCCCCCCCAACCCACAATCTTTCGATTGTGAGATGAGCATCTTACCCCTAGACCATTCGTCCCCAAGTAGCTTAGCTTAACCTAACCTAACCTGCTTACCTCTTGGTTAACCATAGCTATAATTTATATAATGCACCATCTATGCTGCACTGCTGTTTTTGGTGGATAACTTATCCATTCCTCACCTGGTGCTTCTCAGATGTGACAAAAGGGACGTTCAACACTCCATGCAGTTGATTCAACACTTCTTCACATCGAATATGCTCATTTTCCGTCTATATCACAAAAATCTTGCACCACCATTATTACACAAGAACACCAGCTGAGCCGGGTGGTTGCATCTTCCAAATCAGGTTCATAAACATGGTATTCTGAAGGAAAAACGCATTTTAAAATAACCAAAATGAGTGGTCACATCATCTTTTTCATGTTAGAATACACAGTATTATGTATAAAAATCGAAATAATCAAATTTTACCCCAATCTCAAATAATACTATTTCTCCAGCATCATGCCTATGTCATCAATTGTATTAACTGCTATTGACTTAACACGCTCACTGGAGGGGGTGGGTGGGGGCGAAATCTGCCCACCCCTTTGGTTTTGGTGGTGTGTAAAGAACATGCGGCACTTCATCGGAGATCGTCGAGGAAATAAACATCTGTCAGCATGCTCTATATTGCGTATTCTGCTTGCACCATGTCAACGATTGGCGCAGTTGGTTGGGGCGTCCGCATTCCGTACGGTGATGGTGGGTTCGAATCTTGACACCGTCATGTTTTTAACCCGATCACACAGTCGTTAGCGGTCAGGGCCATTGGTTAATGCTGTACTTTAGATTACTTTATGCTATCATATGAGTTGCTTGATACTCAATTAACTTTTTTTTAAATTAATTTTTATTAATTAATTAATTAATTTACTCAATTAACACCTACTCATGCAATGAATGTCCAATTGGACCATTTGGAATTGTCATCGTGGAACTTTGTCTCTGGAAGGGTGCTTCTGGCTGACAAATTTGAGGGGGCATTCAGGCAAACTGAAGGTCAAACTTCTTTCAATGCGCAATCCTGGCTGAAAACCTAAGGGGACCCTGGGGACACATGCCCCCAGTGCCCCCTGTATCTGACCCTATCCCAGAAACAATTGAAAGGATTTTGATAAACTGGAGCCACTGAGATGGTTCCATGACAGCTTCACGCTGCCCCGCTGTAAGCTTCACGCTGCCCCGCTGTGAAGCTTCACGCTCTAAGACCTCTCACTTTTTGCAGACATTCAACTTTTCGTATGATGTATGACCAATGCAGTCCATGTGCCTGTAAGCCCAAATAACCAACCAACTTTTGGTATCTTCGAACCAAAGTAGTCATACACCTACCCCACAGCGAGGGTTTGTGACCCTATGAAACATTGCATCCATATCCGGCTCAAGTTATTTATTTCAACAGCCTGGTTCCATACTCACCACATTCCATTACATTTCGAGTGCAAGCAATGCTACCGTAGGAAGTGCAGAAGATACCCGGTCAACATGCCTCTCACATAACGTTCACGGGGGGTTCAGCCACCTAAAATCTGAAACTAGAAGCACAAAGTTTGGAGGAATTACAGCTGTAGTGAACTCACTGCAGTATACATTTCATGACCACAGGTCAAATCAGGGTCTTCAGGGTCAAATGAGGTCACAAACTGCCTCCACTCCACCCCAGCCAGCACTGCCCGTACATACAGAAAGTATGCCCATTCCACTACCAAACGGTAGGTAGACAGTTCATACGTACGCTCGCTACATACTCTGGTACAGACCGAGCGTGCTGTCTTTACTGTCAGTAATACACACCCATCGTGCAGTCGTTACAGCCAGCATTTGTTTTTTTGTACATGACTGCAGATTTTACTGGTCGATACACAATTTTCTGTGCACCTGCTTAGAAATGACTGGCAAGTAGTTTAAAGCAAGACAATGGAAACTGGCTGAAAATGTGTTCAAGTTAGGGCCTGTTAAAGTAAGAAATTCCCAGCACCAGATCACAAAAATCTGCACTGACGCGCTTCCCCTATATTCGCAAAAGGGAAGTAGGTGTCATTGGCAACACTAGCGACTTGTTTGATGTATATTGATATGCTATATAGTTCCAAGGTGATGTTAGGTCACCAATATCAAGTCAGGTCAAGTTCATGATGGGTTAATGGAACCAAACTTGATCAACTGGAATGTTGTCATAAATGCACTACTGTCATTTGTGCTGTTTGTCATTGCATTTCCATGCTTTATTCATGCACTTCACTCATCTCTTTGTGAAGATGATTGTGCCAAGCTGCCTGATGGAGCAGTTGGATGGGCGGCCCAGTTCAGATAACTGGAACAGGTAACTGACCAGATAAAGTGCTGCTATATAGGTGACCTGAGGTCAAATGTCAGGTCTAGTGTCTGTATTGCATCATTAGTAATGTCCAAAACATCTTTGATGCCCATTTTGGAGCATTTAAACACAATCACAGTGACCCATAACAATGACCAGCCAAGCCACACAAAGCAAGAAAATTGACAAATGTGACCTCACTTGACCTTGAAGATATTGACCTAAGGTCATAAAATGTGCACACAATAGTTCACTACCGTACCCATCAACCCCCATCTAGCTAGTTGGCTACTGCCCGTACTACCTACCATCCATTGTCAACCTGGTTCGTTTTCCAATCAGGATACCTTGCTCGAAGTTAATACACTACGCGAAAATGATACCAGGAAAAAGAATACAAACATGCCCTTTCTGCGAAATGCGGTCAATTCCAAGGTTGACGGCGGGAAGCTAGTTAGAGTAGACTATTGCATTCCTTTCTGCAGTCGTTGAAATTCATCTCTGCTACTACCAATTTTCTTCTAAACTGTACGAGTATTAATCTAATGAATTTCAACGAATACAATCGACACCTGTGTGCATTGCTTTGGAAAGATATCCACGCAATAAATGACCATTTTCGGGTAAATTCACCTCTTTACTACCACATCCTGTCCTGAATTAACCTCAAATATGGAGGATATTGGCCCTATTATCCTCTCATATGCGAGGTTTTCGTGTAGTTGTCATCCTCCCATAGGAGAGGATGCTAGCTCGAGGAAAAACCTCCTCTTCCCTAAAAAAAAGGAGATTTTTGGAAACATCATTAATTATATAAATTTAGACCAACAATCACGTTTGACGACCTCCGCCGATCGTGGCAATAGTAAAGGCCGTAGGACAAAACTTGTGGAAGCTATTATTCATATATTATTCCATTTTTTCGTGCTAATTTTCTACAAAGGCATTCTTGCTACTTTAATCTTGGTCTTTAATACTACTTTATCACAATGTCACCGCTGACAGGGGAAAAAATTGGTATTTGTGTGGATGTCACCGGTTTCGCCGCACTAAAGACAAAATGTGTTTGTTTACCATTGTCACGACCAACGGAGGTCGTCAAATGCTGATTGGTCGGCTCAAGCGTCTCCCTTTTTTTATTGGACTACAATACTGGAGCGCACCCCCCTGCTCCGACTGCACCGTATCCAAGGCTATAGAACACCAGGTAGAACGCTCCGCTTCCCAAAAAGGGAGACGCTTGAGAGCACCATCAATTCTATAAACTTGAGCCGACCAATCAGCGTTTGACGACCTCCGCCGATCGTGGCAATAGTAAAGGCCGTAGGACAAAACTTGTGGAAGGTATTATCCATATATTATTCCATTTTTTTCGTGCTAATTTTCTACAAAGGCATTCTTGCTACTTTAATCTTGATCTTTAACACTACTTTATCACAATGTCACCGCTAACAAGGGAAAAATTTGATATTTGTGTGGATGTCACCAGTTTCGCCGCACTAAAGACAAAATTTGTTTGTTTACCAATATCACGATCGACGGAGGTCGTCAAACGCTGATTGGTCGGCTCAAGCGTCTCCCTTTTTTATTGGACTAAAATAGTGGAGCGCACCCCCCTGACCGTATCCATGCTTGCCGAACAGGGCTCCTGTGACCACCCGTGACGCTTTCTCATTCATGGCGCGTGAGGCGAAACCGGCGGATAAGATCTGAGGAAACCGGCAAAACTCAGATGAAAAATAGTGGGAGGAAATTTTGTTCGGAGAATTATCGAACCTGATAATTTTTCCCTCACCCGAACGCGACTTAAATGCTATTTGATAAAATTTATTTTCTTCCTTAGTGCGAATCCATACTAAAACATGCCGCGGCCGTGTGGGGGTGTAGCAACACTGGTTTCGTCCCATTGGCCAGGTTCAAATCACTCTAAGCCAATCAGCAGTTTTCCTGTCGGCAGCAAGTTTGGGCAACGCCGTAAGCGCGATCTGACCTGACTTGGCTGGCGGGAAAGTCGAGGATGGTCTGTCTTTGATGTTGATTTTTGGAACACAGGCTGATATGCTTGTGGTCTGTTGGTCGGGATAGAACCATATAAGGTGAGGTGTCTGCTTCGCTACTAGTATCTATGCTGTTTATACCTAACTAGCATGCTTTGATTTGTGGGCAC
The DNA here is from genome assembly GCA_034440615.1 of Ashinkailepas kermadecensis. NCBI lineage: Eukaryota > Metazoa > Arthropoda > Thecostraca > Neolepadidae > Ashinkailepas > Ashinkailepas kermadecensis. The sequence continues at coordinate 225,646 of JAOTOM010005015.1, read as the reverse complement.
CTATGAAGCAATTTACCTTGTGAGTTCATGTGGTTTTATCACTGAACTCTACATAATTGGAGATCAAGGTACATTTTGATTCTTTGGAATTTTTATTTTGGACACATTGTATTTTAACGTAAAAATGACCATGTGACCACTCATTTTCTCTGCAAATGATTACTTTTCAGTTTGCAAAGAAATAAACGATCAAAATCTTCACTACAAATATAGCACATCACATATAATTATACGTACCTGGTGTGTCATAGATGTGATAAAGAAGTTCAACACTTCATGCACTTGATTTAATACTGACATCGAAAACCTTTCTGTTTCTGCCTTAATTAGACATTTATTTCCGATAATTCATACTTCCAAACTGACGCATCCATGACGTGCCCAAGGCTGGAAATTCCTTGCAATGCTGTAATTGTGATACATTTTTCTTAAAAGGTGTTCTTGGAATTGAAGGATTTTTTTGCTGAATATTATGTTTATGAACGTGATTTGGAAGATGCGATCATTCGTTTTTCCGTAAATGCTTACGTCTCGGTTAATCTTAGCGATAATATCTATAATGCGCCATATATGCCACACCGCTGCTCTTTGTTGCATAATTTATCCACCTGTCACCTGGCACTTCTCAGACATGATTAAAGGGACATTCAACACTTCACGCAGTTGATTCAACACTGTTGATTCAACACTGTTGATCAACACTGTTGATCAACACTACACATCAACACGTTGATCAACACTTGATTCAACACGTCGAAAATGCTTCGTTTCCGCCTCTTTGCCACATAGATGACACACCACCACTCTTCAACCACAATGCAGAAAAAAACTCAATATACAGCATGGCTCAGAGCAGCCGGCTTCTGCTCGGTCTCGTCTTGCCTCACAACTTCCAACAAATAGTATGATAATTCATAATTAAGTAGGAAAACCTAACCTAACCTAACTTAATACAATCTACTCTTATATAAACTGATATAAACTCATTATAATTTAAAAACACAAGCGTAATATTTATCGTGATGTCATCAGTACACACGGCCTCAAGCCGTGCTCTGCTTAGTTTTTTTCGGCATTCTGGTGGAGTAGTGTCAGCGTGTCATCTATGTGGCAAAGAGGCGGAAATTAAGCATTTTTGACGTGAAAAAGTGTTGAATCAACTGCATGAAGTGTTGAATGTCCCTTTAATCATGTCTGAGAAGTGCCAGGTGAGGGATGGATAAATTTTGCAACAAATAACAGCTGTGTGGCATATATGGCGCATTATAGATATCATCGCTAAGATTAACCGAGATGTAAGCATTTACGGAGAAAACGAATGATCACATCTTCCGAATCACGTTCATAAACATTGTATTCCGTTTAAAAAATCCGAAAATTCTCAAAACACCGTTTAAGAAAAAAATACCATAATTGTTAAGGGCAGTGCTGTCCAACACATCCTCGCAGGGTTAAAATAATTGCTTTTCGTTAGGTGTGAGATGTCGAAACGAGTACAGCAGGATGTCGAAATTTGCCATGGAATTAGTGTCATTTAAAATGCTTTTGATGTCTTCAGACTCAAATTTGAGCCAATGGTGTAAATACTTATGATGGTACCTATATCATTTGTTTTGAGATTCATAATTTAAGAAGAGCTATAGTCGTGCTAGGGATAATAATAACTATGCTATAAACTGGTATTGCATGCCATATCACATAGGTAAATCCTTTACCTGAAATTGCATTGCAAAATGTTCGTGTGTAACCATTCCTAATCGAGAGCATGCACATGCTACTTATAAATGAGATACTGTCAGAAAGGAGACATGAAGACCTCATAAGCATGTACCAAGGAGCAGGATGTCGATACTTCTTGGAGAAGGATGTCGATTGAGTGTTCAGAAAGTGGTATATTCCACCCTATTTCACGAATAATTTATCACTGCATCCTCGAATATTTAGTATGTATATTTACTAAGGGGAAGTGTGTTTAGTAAGGATATATACTAAATTTCTGGAAGTTTATTAGGTATTGTTGCTAAAGTTGCCTATACAATGTCGCAAATATTTGATGATGTCATGGCAAAAAAATTTGCTTCAGATGATTCTGGTTTTCTGGTTAGGTTAGGTTAGATTATATTATGCTATGATACATTTTATATATTATGCTACATTATCTTATTCTAGGTTAGGTTAGGTTACTTGTGCCTATGACATCATCAAATGTATCGACCACCATTGACATAAAAGTATTCATTTGCGGTGAAAATGAGTGGTCGCATCGTCTTCATCACGTCAGAAAGCATACTATTACACACACAAAAATCTGGAAAATCAAAATTTACCTTGATCTCCAAATTTACTGTATTTTAACTTGAAAAAGATGATTTGGCTACTTATTTTCTCTGCAAATGATTACTTTTAATTTGGCAAAGAAATGCACAATCATAGTCTTGCCTCTACAAATATAGCCAATTGCATACAATTATCCATACCTGGTCTGTCACAGACGTGATAATGAAGAAATTCAACACTCCATGCACTCAATTCAATACTCTAACATTGAAAACCTTATGTTTCTGGCTTAATTCAATATTTATTCCTGACAAATATTTTTCCAGCAGGACGTTTCCATTATCTTCGATCAAGGCCGGAAGTTCCTTGCAATGCCTTAATGTTAATGGCAGAGCTAACAATGTCACCTAGATTTGATGAACAATGTCACCTAGTCAGACTTGATCACAAGATTGTGGGTTCAAATCTCACAACCGACAGCATTTACCGAGTCCACCTGCAACCAATCGGTGTGAGACGTTGGCGACGCTATATGACCTAGAGGTTGAATGCGTCGTAAAAGAACCAAAGGTTCACCTAGATTTGATGTCAAGAACAATAAGTTTGTTTGGAACAATTCTGGTTTTCAGATTAAGTTAGGTTAGGCTAGGTGATGTTATATTTGATATATTATGCTGTTATTTTAGTATAGGCTAGGTAGGCTAGGTTTAGTATAGGCTTGTCTATGATTTATATATTTATATGTAATTTTTTAACTTGATTCTAAGCAGAATGCTGCTATAAGCTGAACACTCCTGCAAATGTCAGTAGACAAACCAGATGCAGGCATGCACAAGATATGCCACATATCAGTGTAAGTTTACCTTTCCTGTGTGTGGGTTGTGCTCCAGTATCTTGGAATTATTCAGCTTTCTTTTGAGGACAGTCACACATGTTTATAATTCTTCTGACAACACTCATTCCCAGAGAGACTATTTGCTCAAATTGTTTTTGCAAGATCTGCCAGTACTTGTTTTTCTTAAAGGAATTCCACTGCCACAACATTCATAATTTCCTGTTTGAAGCATCTGTGTCATTCAAGCAGGAAATCAAGCAATTTCCTGCTTGAAGCCTTATAAGCTCCAGTCCAAATGCGGTGCTGGTCAGTCTAACACTATTGAGGTACAAACGGACAAGCCACAGCCTGGACTAAGGCACTAAGGTATGTAAATGTTTGCAGCATTAACTCATGAAATACCGTTTATATCGTAGCACGTTTCCTTCATATCTTGCTTATGACCTCATCAATTGTACCAACCTCCATTGACTTAAAAGCAATCATTTGTGGAGAAAATCAATGGTTGCATCCTCTTCACCACATAAAAAGGTGTTAAAGAACATGCGAAACTTCATCAGAGATCGTCGAGGAAATAAGCATCTCCTCAGTTGGTATGCTCTACATTGGGTCTGTTCCCGTGGCTCCACCAGAAGGAACTCGTGGAGGCTAGTTGAGACTGGCCCACGGGAACGACCGGTGGGGCTTGGTGGAGGAATCAGCTGACAGCGGTGTGAATTCCGCGACAAAAAGGAAGCATTTGGCGCTGTATCATAAATTGGCCAAATTGCCTTTCAAATGTTTGTCCAGAGGATCGCACAATGTACATAGTATGCCTTGTTTTACAAAGTCCCAAATTTGTCTTTATTTCTGGCTATGTATGTGTCCTCAGAGACTGCGGGGAGCACACGTCCTTTTCGCCTATGGGATGAACCAGGCAATCTCTCTTTCCTCTCGGTTGAGCATCGTCTCCCCCCGTTTTGCGGTTTGGCCTGCCTTCTTAACGTACATCATATAATCTCGTGTCTGGACCCGCCGGGCTCCCTCGGCCCCGAGAAACTTCTCTCTAGGCTGACTTTTCCTCATCTCAACTTGCCCGACCTCGTCGATCGGGCTCGAGTAGGATTTTAGTCGGCGCCAGAAGAACGGCGGTACTTCTGGGGCACGGTAATTGCGGCGGATCCGGCCGGTAAAGTAACATCTTCCCTTAGGCCGAATGACGTAGATCAAAAGCCTAACAAAACATGTTTTGTGGTCTGCATCTGTTACTTCGATTATTGTTCATAGTTGTAGTAGTAATTTAATATTTCCTTTGCGAAGGATGATCCTGGTATGCAGTTGATGCATGAAGATGAGATTCATATGATGGAGGACGTTGTTTACGCGCAAACATATGGCGCAAGTGCGCCGTGATTGAGCTCAACTGAAAAATCACAATTGGACCCTGCTTCTGGGCTGGTGGAGCTTTTGCTCCACTGGTGCAGGTTGGTGGAGGAAAAATCTCCACCGGATTTGCGACGGGAACGACCAGTGGAGGTTTGTGGAGGTTAGTGGAGCCATGGGAACAGACCCATTGTGTATTCGGCCTACTCCATGTCGACGCTTGGCGCAGGGCGTCCGCTTTCTGTACGGATGGTCGTGGGTTCGAATCTCGGTGTCGGTACGCTTTTAACCCGATCACACAGTCGTCAGCGGTCAGGGCCGCTGGCTAATGTTGAGCTTTAGAATACTTTACACTATCATATGAGTTGTTTGGTGTAATATTTGTCCATGAAAGTAAAGAGGGAAATACTCAATTAAAGTCTACTCATACAATGAATGTCCAATTGGACCATTTGGAATTGTGATCGTGGAACTTTGTCTCTGGAAGGGTGCTTCTGGCTGAAAAATTTTAGGGGGCATTCGGGCGCATTGAAGGTCAGACTTCTTTCAATGCGTAACTGTGGCTGAAAACCTGAGGGGACACTGGGGACACATGCCCCCAGCACCCCTTGTATCCACCCTGTCCCAGAAACAATTGAAAGATATTCTGATGAACTGGAGCCACTGAGATGGTTCCATAACAGTTTCACGCTGCCCGCGGTAAGACCTCCCACTTTCTGCAGGCATTCAACTTTTGGTATCTTTGAACCAAAGTGGTCATACACCTACCTCACAGCGAGGGTTTGTGACCCCATGAAACATTGCATCCATATCCAGTTCAAGTTATTTATTTCAACAGTCCAGTTCTGTATGCACCACATACCGTTACATTTCGAGTGCAAGCAACGCTGCCGTAGGAATTGCAGAAGATCCCCGGTCAACATGCCTCTCACATAACGTTCACCGGGGGGGTTCGGCCACCTAAGATCTGAAACTAGAAGCACACAATTTGGAGGAATTACGGCTGTAGTGAACTCGCTGCAGTATACATTTCATGACCCCAGGTCAATGTCTTCAGGGTCAAATGAGGTCACAATCGGCCTCCACTTCACCCCAGCCGGCACCGCCCGTATGTACAGAAAGTATGCACGTTCCACTGCCGAACGGTAGGTAGACCGTTCATACGTACGCTCGCTGCGTACGCTGGTACAGACCGTGCGTGCTGTCGTTACGGCCGGTAGTACGGACCCATCGTGCGATCGTTACGGCCGGCGTAAAAAAACATTCCTTAAATTTACTGGCTTTTTAAATTGGGATTTTAACAAAACAATTGAGCAATTTAACAGCTAATTAACAGTCTACAGCTCAAACACAATGGTGTAAATCTGCACACCAAGTGCAAATTTACACAAGGGTGTTTATGAACGTAATTCAGAAGATGCGATCACTCATTTTCGACACTCATGCTTACTTTTCAAGTTGAACAATGACGTCTTAGGTGTGTCATTATGACTGCACAAGGGGTTGTCATACCTTTATTTTTTTGTAATACCCATTTATGAATGTAATTCTGGCCTTTCTCAGATGTGATGAATTGGAAATTCAACACTCCATGCAGCTGATTAAACACTTCTTCACATCAAAAGTACTTTGTTTCCTCAGATAGCACACACAAATAACAGCACTCACCAACGTCACAACAGAATGGTGGTGGAAGGATACATTGCTGCTATTCTCTGCCAGAATATATTACATTTACATCAGGGAGCACATCATTTTAACTGTATACTTAAATAGGATAACCTACCTAACGTAATCAAATTTTATGCAATCGAAAGTAATATAATATCATATTTCTTGAAATTAATGAGGGTGCTACATGACCGATGTAGTCGATGCGCCCTAAAGCCCTAATAACTAACTTGAAGTTAATGAGAGATAATCTCTAATGTTACTGATATGAGTAAATAGGAAAATGGGTAAATTTGTATTAAGAGGTATTAAAAAAAGAAGGAATTTTCATTGGAATGCATGTTTATGAAGGTGACTAAGAAGATAGGACCACTTATTTTATGTGCAAATGCTTACTTTTTAGGTTGTGAGTAAAATAATGTCAATAAGGGGCTTTGAGTTAGGTAACATAGTATGAAAAGAAATTTTAAAAATGCAACCCAACCTAGCCTAACCTACCTTTGGATAAAAAAAAACAAAATATAAAATTAGAAAATTGTAAAGCTATTTATTGTCTGATAATTATCAAAATTCAAAAATAAACCTAACCCAGCTGAACCTAACCTAAGCTCCTTTTGAAGAAAAAATCCAATGAAAAAATATTTGTGTTTTTTTTTTTTTAACTTCTTGGTATTATTGTGCTTTAAGGTGGTAACAAGAAAAGTTGGTGCACACATTTGCCTCCATAAAGCAAACAAATGGGTTAGGTTAGTTTAGGTTTTTTAAGTTGGAATTTTTTCTCACAACATTTACCCCCCAAAATTAGGAAAAATAAATTTCATTTGCACAGAAAATAAATGGTCCCATCATCTTTGTCACCTTCATAAACATGGGATTGTGAAGATAAAAAAATCAAAATACACCCTTCAAGACAATAATACCAGAAAATGTATCCTAACCTAACCTAATCAAATCAAATATTATCTAATCTGAACTAATATAAGCTAATATCATAATGTATAAAAATTAAAGCCTTATGCAGGCCATGACATCATCCGTACTGGACAGCCATGTACCTGAGAGCCCCACAAGTTGCTACTCGATTGTGTGTCTGTAAAAAGTCTGCTGGGTATAAGAAGTGTTGAATCAACTGCATGAAGTGCTGAATTTCCACTAACCACATCTGAGAATGTGCCATATGAAAGGTGGATAAATCATGGCACGGAGAACAGCATTGTGGCATGGATGATGCAGCATAGGGATCATCCCTATCATCAACAGAATGGTAAGCATGAGCACTGAAAACGAGTGGTCGTATCTTCTGAATCACATTAAATAACATCATATTCTGAAGAAAAAAATTGCCCAAATTCCCAAAACACATTACAAGACAAAAATACCCACAAAGGTATGAAATAATCAGACTTGCACAGAACCAGATGACTACCTTATGTTCTATGGCATTACAACAACCCATCCCACACATGTCAAGGGCAGTGAAAATATCTCATGCCTGCACACCGGCAAGTGCATTCTGGCTCCAAAGGACATCTGTTGGTTTTTCCCACTATATGGATGGCATGGAAACAGGTTTCTGGATGCCTCAGCCAGATTCAGAGTGCCTGGATGCCAGTTTATCCAGTGTGCAGGAGCATGGTCTTGCAAGCAGTATTGGTGCATCATCATCAGCATTTCTTGTGTGTGAGCTTGAGTGCAGTCTGTGGTCTGGGTGCTGACTGGTATGAAAGCAGCTAGTTTGAGTGGTAACTGTAAGTAGAATAACCTGCCCCTTGGTGAATGCTATCTTGTTTGTTTTTAGTTGTAATTGTGTTCCTTCTGCATGTTTGTGTGTCATAGTGTGTATGAAACCCATCATATCCAGTATGATCCTGTAGTTGCAAAGCAGTTTTCAGATATGAAATCTAAAGAAGTGCTTTAATTACAACCTTGTCTTGGACCCATGCAAAGTATTCATGTTTTGTGTTGATAGTTTGATAAGTTGTGTATGATGCAATAGTGCATTGCTAACTGAATAATATGCATTTCCAGGAGGAATAAATCATATAGTGTTAACCTGTGCCATCTCACTGATCTGCTCCCCACATCCTGCCTCAAGGGTTTTAAGGCCCCAGTCTAACTTGCAAACTAAGTATTGCATGACAACGAACAGGGTACCATTGGAAAGCCCTTGAGGAGGGTCGAAAATGGTTCTCTGTTTTACTTTTGGACAATTTTGGAAATCGAGCGTGTTGGTTTTGCGGGAAAAATTCAAAACATTTTATACTGCATATTATTTAGGTATTTTGGGTCATACAATGCAACTTGGGCATTACTTAGGCCATAACAATTTGAAATAAACTATATAAACAGCAGTGTCTTAGATAAGCATAGACCTCAGACCCCTTTATGGAGGTAAAAAGAAATGGATAAGAAACTCCCTGATGGTTCTGCATGCATACCAAGGTATGCATAATGGAGAATATAAGGAAGAGCATGCATATTACAAAAGGGGCACAGTAGCTCAGTTGGTCGAGCGTCAGACTCTTGCTTGCAAGATTGTGGGTTCGAATCTCACAATCGACGGCATTTACCGAGTCCATCCGCGACCAATCGGCGTGAGAGGTTGGCGACGCTTTATGACCTAGCGGTTTAATGCGTCTTAAAAAAACCCACGGTTCTTCTTCTGGCACCACTGAAATAGGGTGGGTTAATAATCTTGAAAGACATTTATCCAATATTTTTATTGGACATTTCACAAATTTAATAATGGTTGGTTATTGGTTTCTACGACACGTCGACCGTTGAGTCATAGCGTCGCCAATCTCTCACGCCGATTGGTCGCGTGCGAAGAGTAGCGACGGGTGAGACTCGAACCCACAATCTTTCGATTGTGAGACGAGCATCTTACCCCTAGACCACTCGTCCCCAACAAATTGAATAAGAAACTCCCTGATGATTCTGCATGCATACCAAGGTGAAAATAATGTAGAAAGAGCATGCATATTGCAAAAAAAGGCCCAAAATTGGCTATGATCTCAGGTTGCTGACCTCGACATCAAACAAGAATTGGAGGTATATGTTTGGAGACACTGCCCAATTTCACTCACATAGCAAGTTTCCTTTCAATATCTCTTCATATGTATGAGTATGAGTATCCTCAAACATTTTTGGAGGTGGTCTGACCTGAACTAGCTAGGTAAATGACCGACTTGAGGTTTACATTTTCACTTGAGATGCAAAAGTGATCAGGGACAGGTGCTGAACATTTTGAGACGCTGCATGGTGCCGTTTTCCGGTTGTCGCGAAAAATACTTGTGTAAAATGGCACTCCTGAATTGGGGTGGATTAATTATCTTCAGTCATGTTTCTCAAATATTTGTATTTACAAGCTATACCAGGGTTCGAGTAATAATTTACTGATTAGTCTACGAATAGTGGCATTTTTAATTTAAAGTAGATATAACATTTAAGTTTCCTTTATTAAGAAACCAAATATGTAAAAAGATCTACAATTTTCAACATTACATTAGATCTAGCACAAAAGCTGTTGGTCGGATTGATCTGAATATCTAAAATATGAGATTGAAGCCTTATATTACCCCTGAGACCAAATTCTATAAAAGCTGAAATGATGGTAGTTAATTTTGGGGTAGGTTTATGGTCTAGAGAGGATCAAGATACATGCATATGGGACACCTGAGCAGCAAAATAATGACTGGAACTCATGATTAGATATGCTCATAATATGTACTGATGCTCTAATACTTATTTTCTTCTCAGAACTATTGCACACTGTGATGGCGCCTGTATAAACTGACCAGAGACACTGACTGGTGTCTGCTGGCCAGTCACACTATGCTGGTTACAGGGATGATTTTGGTCTCAATCGAAAGAGCTTCAAATTTGGAACATGTTAAGAGGCCATATTTTGCAAACTCCTTAAAGCAGGAATACCAAGGGGTATGAATATTCCCCTCTCGCCATTTTGTTTCCCTAAGATGTTTCAGGGACCAACTGTGTTAACAGTTGGTTAACACCAACTGCTTAAATTTTGAACAAACCTACATTGGCACCAAGGGTGCCTTTGTACACATGTACGTTTAGTCATGCATGGTGACATAACAATGACGTAAGCAAAGTCCATGGTTGCTTATATATTGAATTGTTGTTTAGTGCTTGCTTGTAAGCATTATGTAAGTAAATGTGACCTACAATATATTAGAATGTGACTTCGCACAAAATAGATTCAAGATCTGCATGTCCCAGGTGGCTGAAATTATGCCAATATGTACTACTAAGTTATGGCTCACAGGCACAATCAGTACCGATCGTATCATATGCCGGTACCGAATCGGACCGACGCCGAGAACGAGCGCTAAGTTGATCGTACATTCTGGCTGCTCGTCTGCACGCTCCCTCCACGGCCTCGTCACCACGGCCAGTCTGGGCTTCATCATCACTCACGACGTGGACACGTCGATTCAAGGACATAGAAAACACCTTGCCCCTACAGAAATGTCCCAAGTTGACGTCTGAATTTGTTCTGTTTTCACTGACACTTAACCCACTTTCCTTTTGGGTTCTTGACCGCTAAGTCTTCAAGGAAGAAATATGGTATGTGTAATGAAGTCGTCTTATCTGCGTTGTGATGGGTCTAGTACGGACCTCGCGTCGCGATTAAACCAGTGCGAAGTTCTAGCAATTAGAACACTATATTGTGCGTGCGAATTAATTAGCGAGCGGCGATTAACGGAGTGATCGTTGGCAACTCACGTGGGCATACAGATACAGCATTCCAGGCACACTGTCTGAAGCACAGCCACCAGCCGGAAATTATCAAGCCAAAAGATGAACAACCGTATGTCAATCACTCAGTCACTCACACACACCTGCAGCCACATACAGACCGGCGTGCCCGACAACCAAACTCACTCGCCCACCTCTCTGAGAGACTGCTCGGCCGCACCTCACCGTGAACAGCTGGCCACGCCTGAGTCTACTTGTCATTGGCTATGCATAAGTTATGTGGTCAGTACCTTCACTACGATTGGCGGTTCACCTGACGTAGTGCTTCCGACCGCCCGGTCAGTCACTTGGGCAATCAGGCGGATGCCGATCGCCGTCGGTCGCACCACATACCACCCAGCAGTCCAAAACATCTGACATCGTCAGGGCACCGAGTTTCCGGCGGTCCGGCCGGTTTACGGCGGAACCTTTACCGTATTACGGACCTTTATGACGGTACTACGGACTTGTTGAAATGTACTAGCAGCTGCTTCCTCAACCATTTCTATGGGGAATCACAAGTGTATACATAATTCACCTATTCTGCCGGCCGGGCGAAAGCGCCGCCTGCCCCCTATAGCTCCGCGGGCGTCTGGCGTCCTCCCGCTTACGGGTACAGCCCCCCCCCCCAGTAGGGCCCTCAGTGGGGTGGGGCGTCGCGTGGAGCTGAACGAATATAACTTCATATGGATTCATCTAACGCAAACCTACTCCCTGGCTCCTCATACGAGGACCAGACTACGTACCCCTCTGATGTAAGCCAGGGCTCAGTCGCGACTGCAACACGCATGACTCCCGGACAACGCACCTAAAAGATATCGACACTTTGGACATTCGAGTTCTACCTCTATGCCAAGAATATCAACTCCGCGCATCTTGCTCTTCAAATCGACCGACCCAGAGAAAGAAAAAACTGTCATCTCTCCCCCTTTCAACGCAAGCGAGGATGTGACCGCCTTGTAACTGTGACGCGCTGTGACAAATTACGTGATGAAGGGATCGAGGTGGAGTTTCACAACGAAGAGGACGCAAGGGGAGCTTTGTACATATATAAACTAATATATTGCATACATACCCCAGATGGGCCAAGATATATCGCGAACCCAGTAAAAGTCCAACTCCACAATACCAAGAACTTCTGCAAAGGGGTGATCAATTGCTACGATCTGAGGGATGTCACGTAAGCAGAGATCGTTCACGGATTGTCGGAGTACGGTGCGCTGGAGGCGCAGGTAATGAATGTGCAACGTTAAGGACCGATGGTTTGAAGGACCATTTGCTGGATATTATATATTTATTATTATATCAGTTAACTTCTTGAGCAGCTAGCCAAACATTACACAAATATTTATCATGTCTTCCATTCCGTGTCTCATTTTCCTCAATCCGTACTGTACATACCTCGGAAAAAAGTCAACAAGTTCAAACTTTAGTGGATTTCTGAGCGATCATGAGTGGAATATATTGGTAATGTGTGAGTTTTCGTCTGCCCTTCCCTGCAGGCGGGCTTCAACATTTCTGGCGCGCGTGCGACATTCGCTGTAGTTGTTCGTTTATGCTGGAGCGAAGGCGATATATACCGCTGGAGCCATATGTTGAGGCGTCCCACCTTTGTTAATTGTATGTGTACCGCTGCGTCTTTCCTTCATTGATGTGTGGAGATAGCGAGTGTTATGGATTGACGTAAGTAGCCAGCGGATTTTTTAACTTGCCCTCAGTGTTAGACATGCTAGACCGAGTTTGAATGGGAAATGTTCCTAGAAAGACTGAGGTAGATAAGGTGTTTAGCAATCCTGAGGTCATAACTATTGTAGGGGTGACGGCTCTGCCGTCGGTGGGGTGTGGAGGCGTATGGGGTGTGTTGGTGTGTGACTGGGGAAGCTGCGTGTGTGACAAGTAATGCTAACGAAGCCTTCACTGAAACTGATCTGATTGAACTATTGTTGGGCTGGCTCTAGATTTAGACTGGGCTAATTATCTCCTTTTCTGCTATGCCTGTGTCAGGGATGTGTTGTGCTGTGTTTCCCCGCCACCTCCACCACACATTCCCAAAACCCCAGCCGGCTTGATGTTGTTTGAGCTACCGTCCCTAACACGAATTTATATGTGTGCGAGGTCAAAATTTTGGGAACACCATATAGGTAAATGAGTGTTTCTAGCCAAATTAGAAAGATTACGTCGTATTTAGAAAATTAATGAAAATACAATTTGCCCTTGGTTTCAATGACTTGTCCCAAGATGCGACTTTTGGATGCTAATAGTAATATAATTTTGTACAATGTACCGCACGAAATAGGTGTCTGTGATATGCCCCAAGCGGCTTCCGCTGGTCCTTAAAGCTACCTAAAGCACATTCATTCTCCTCATTCACTTCACCTTCGCTCGTCCCATTTATTCTCTCCTTATTAATTAATGAAATGCTTGGTCCCCAAATTTTGCTCCCCCCCCCCCCCTCAGCGGTACACAAACACATATCGACGGACCATTGCTCTATTTTTCATGGTAGGTTGGCCGAATATGTAAATATCCCACTGCCATCATAGCTGGCCACGCCATTATTGGCAGCGTTCCTCGCCTGGATGAAGTCTTAATGCTACGAGGGGCTCATCGTACTGGCTCCGAGGGCTTATACAAGTGCTCCGGTGTCTTTGACTGGCATACCTAGCCTTAAAAAATCAGTCGATGCCGCGCCGGGCCTTATTCGCTGTACACTTGCGACCAAGTGAACGTGCTCACGGGCGGGCACGGATCCCTACCACGTTGGGCACGTCCCCTGGTCGTCTTTATAACCTAGCCTGCCCTACCCTTTCAGCCTCGGGGCTTATGGCACGCCAAACCCGTCCGAACGTTCCCCCGCCCCGAAACGCTACACGGCTCCGTGTCCAAACGTATAGCGAACGGGGGGGGGGACTCACGACCGTGCAGTGTTTTGCCTTACCCTATTGTTCGGCGTCAAACTCGACGGACGCAAGGTGGGGCTCGACAGCCCATCCGACCTGCATACTGTGCCCGCCCCCATCTGCGCCCCTGGATCACAGAGGCCAGCGGGATTTCGCAGTCAAAGAACCAGAGCATGTGCTTAATGCCCCCGAAGTGTACGGTCATCGCACCCCTTGTCGAAATTCGACATCATCCAAACGCAGATCATATATGGAAATATAAGCAACATTAATATTCTAGGCAAGTTAAAAACTGGCTTTGACACTCATTACCCTTACCCGGGAACGTTCAGTCCATAAGAGGACGGCTCGCAGGTCGACTGTCTCGCTTATATGTGGATTTACTTTATATGGCAAATTAATATCAGGCAAACATCAAACATCATGTGAACATCATGCCTTGTGTTGGAAAGTACAAACGGTACTGTCTACTTGTCGGCTGTTGGTCACCCGGTCAAAGCAAAAGCGCGACGCGCACCCCTCAGCGCCCGAGGCACGGCCGCCATTTCTGTTCTGGATGTAAATACCCTCTTCTCCGTCCACCTGATCGCCGAGGTATTTACTATGCTGCCGTTCGGGGAGGGTCGTATTCCTTACGTCATCCATTGACGTTAGTCCCCCCCCGCCCCAGGAGGGTCGGTGACTCGGCCATTGGCTTCTAACCCCAATGCCATCTGATTTAAATACCCAATGCCCTCCCCTCCACCCACCTGATCGCCGAGGTATTTACTACGCTACCGCTCGGGGACGGTCGTATTCCTTAAGTCATCCATTGACGGTAGTCCCCTCTCTCCGTCCACCTGATCTCTGCGGTATTTACTATGCTACCGTTCGGGGAGGGTCGTATTCCTTACGTCATCCATTGACGGTAGTCCCCCCCCCCCCCCCCAGGAGGGTTGGTGACTCGGCCATCGGCTTCTAACCCCAATGCCATCTGATTTATCCCGAGTATTCCTGTCACTGCTAATCCCGCCGGCAATGGCTGGGCAATTGCTTCGTGTCTGCTGGTGCCCTCAAACATTTATATCCTGAAGGGTAATATATTTACATTGCACGCCAACAGGACCGGGACCGGTTCCTAGCAAACGCCTTCGCCATCCAACCCCCTCCCCCATACCTGCCTACCTACCCTGTCATTCTATGCTAAGTGTGCGACGCTAACGCCGCCGTCCGTTTTGCACGTCCCTCCCCGGCTAACCACCCCATGAACAACCGGGCGGTACCCTCGTTGGTTGGGACGACGGCGCCGGGCGGTCTGGAACTGCACGGTTTCGCTGAGTGGCGACCATTGGGTAGCCCGAAGATGGAGGAAAGGCGTCGGTCTAGGACACACATTTTCGCCGGTGATTTGGTGCGCGGTTTCTCTCTTCTCGGCTGCTTCGGAGACTCCCGTCCCGTCTGAGGATGTCAGAGGATGTGCCCCAGTTTTCTGCCGGTCTTCCAGTTTTGTTCGAGTTTCGGAAGCCCCGCCTCTTTTATCCGTTGGCCACTCCCAGGGCTTCGGATTGTGTGCTTGTTTTTGATTGGTGGAAGTGCCGTTTTCTTTTCTTAGGCCGGGTATGTTGTAAAGTCGTCTGGGGCCGCCAGGATGGTCTGCCGGGACTGGTAAATTTTCCTCTCAGCTGGCGGTGTTCCAGATCTCGGTCACCGACCCGTCTGTTGGTCTGGATCTGCTTATTTTCGCACCTCTGGTGGCCAGCTGGACGAGGAGGGAAGGAGGGTGCTCGGCGATTAGCCTGGTTCGTCGTTAGTTGTTTTTCCCCGATGCCGCCTTTGAAGTTGTGACGTCCGTGCCGCTGGAGCTCGTCTGCGCTTGAGAACAGGTTTCTTTGTCTTCGGTGAGTAGTCGTGGGAAGCGCAGAACGCTGTCCGACGCCGTCACCCGGTTTCTACGTTTTCGAAAAGTAAAAATGTAAACCTGCTTACACTATCTTCTCGTGACTTTGTTTGAGACGAACTTGAAAAGATTATGCATATTCCTAAATCAACATAGTATGAGAGAAGGCTTAATATGTGCTAATTTATTGAAACATCATACAGGCATCTTTTTTTTTTACAAAGCTCAGGCCTGGCCACGAGAAGCTACATACCTTTTGACTTTTAGAAGTGTAAAGCTTTTAATTTTTGAAGAACACATTTCATTTTTGAATGGCAGCCTTCTGAGTTTTGAGTTTTCCATTCCACTTGCTCACAAGCCACAGGCTTTCTGCATGCTCACACGCTGCAGACTGCATGCTCACAAACTGCAGGCTTTTCACATGCTCGAAAACTGCAGGCTTTCCGCATGTTCACAAACTGCAGGCTTTCAACATGCTCACATGCTGCAGGCTTTCCACATGCTGCAGGCTTCTGCATGCTCAATTGCAGGCTTTCTGATTGCTCACAAACTGCAGTTTTTCCATATGTTCACAAACTGCAGGCTTTCTGCATGCTCACAAACTGCAGGCTTTCCGCATGCTCACAAATTACAGGCTTTCTACATGCTCACAAACTGCAGGCTTTCCACATGCTTACATGCTGTAGACTTCTACATGCTTACAATTGCGCATTTTCTGATTGCTCACAGGCCACAGGATTTCCACATATCTCGCAATCTGCAGGCTTGCTGCATGCTCACAAAGATGCAAGCTTTCTGCATGCTTATATGCTACAGGCTTCTGGCATGCTTACAAGCTGCTGCCTTTCTGTATGCTCACAATCTGCAGGCTTTCTGCATGCTCACAAACTGCAGGCTTTCTGCATGTTCACAAACTGCAGGCTTTCCACATGCTCACATGCTGCAGACTTTTCTCAGATGTTACGTTAATGCAACATGTTTGCAATTCTTGCAATCATACGTTGCTGCATTGCATGTCATGGCACTAGTATGTTTGTCATTATCGATGATCACATTTACAGTACAATCAAAGTTGGCCTTTCACATCTGAACCATTCTGCAACATTGCATAGTCCTGGTGCAACATTTAGCTTTGTCTCGCACCTTTTGCATTGTACATCTGAAATTGTGTCGAAAATGTAACTAAAACAGATTTTTTCAAAATAATTCGATAATACTGGGCCGAACCAGCGATTCATGCAATTATCTGTGATTGCAATGCATTTGCAACAGTTGCAAGCAAATGTCCTTGTTAGTTCGTTATCGACGCGCATATGTATATATGCCATCATTGGTAAGCAGCAAAAAACTAAGCGAAGGATTAGACAACTGATTTTAAACCATGTTGCAATGTTGCAAAATTGGCACACATCGTTACGCTTGCACATATTGAGTGCAACAGGCACTTAGCTGGCGCTTGGACGGAAGCTCTGCCAAAAACATGCAGTATAATTCAAGCCATCCCATAATTTATAGGCGTATCATGGTAATTAGCAGTTTCATCTTATGGCTGCCGCACACCAATTGCACATTTGGAAACAAAGCTATGTAGTGTGCTCGCGAATGTCGAATGTTTGTGATATATCACGTTAAAGGTGTGCAATCTCTGATTAATTGGTTGAACTATAGCATCGAGTAAGAATTTTGGCAATTTACAGCAACAAATTGCAAATGCAATGCAATTTGGCTTCTAAAGTTACAATAGTACGACATCCCGGATATTCTTGGCAGTTGCCTTAGATATTGCTCTACTTGAAAGTGGGCGTCGAAATTTGAAATGATTACACCGCTAAGGGGAGGACTAAATAAGATCAGGTTGCGTGTAACTTTCACGGATGTCCAATGTTAAAATCTGCTTGCATGCAAATCCTTCATGTAAATTGGCCTCTTAAGTACGGCCACTGCGGCCACAAGTAGTGCATCTTATAGCGAAAGCTTGGTTCCACTTGGAACCAGGCGTCGAATTTTATTTTTCCCGGTTATTTAGTAGCTACACCGATTACATCACGATTTTAAGTAAATTTGTCTATGGCCCAGAACGCTAAATGAGAGGCTCGGTCCTTAACGAAAGGGAGTGGAATTTCTTGCAACAAACATCATTCTTACTTTTAACTCCACAGACTTGCCATCCATAGTGTCAGTGGGATATATCTGGGCGAAGGTTCGAGTTTTTGTCCCCAACCCCATGAGATGCTTCAGCTGCCAGCGATATGACCCAGCATTGCCGCGGACGCCCTGCATGCGGCCGATGTGGATCGGCGGATCACACCCTCGACAGGTGCGAATCGGACAGTGTATGGTGTGTGAACTGTGGGAGAGGACAAGTGGCTCACACAACATCTGACCGGTCATGCTCAGCCTATTTTAAGGAGAAGTAGATATTGTCTCTGAAATGCACTATAAATCTGTCTTTTAGGAAAGCCCGTGAGGCATACGAGGATAGCCATCCGAAGGTTTCATGCGCACAGAAAACGCGTAGTACTCCGACCAACAACGGACAACAGCAACCTACTAGCGCCGCGCAGCTGCTTTCCCACCTTAGCGCCTCGTTACGGTCTTTTGGTATCTCTTGCACACCCCCTTCCACTGTGGAAGAGACAGCCCCAGTGCAATCCACGTGTCCGCCGTATAGGCCAGTCCATAGAGATGCCACAGTCAGCGCCTACCCGGGCTTCCGCAGTACCTTCGGAAGCGGCGCAGGTGGCACACGAGGAGGGCGGGAAGTGGACGGTGGTCCAACGATCCCCCCAACAAAAATCCACCAAGTCCCTAAATGCCCCATCCACCAAATTCACTACTCCCACCTCCACAACAACCCATTCCACCCAAGCATCCCCATAGTCCATGCCTCCCCGTAACGCCTCCGTTTGTGGACCGAACACCGACCGTCAGTGTCCGCCAAGGAGCCCCGCCCCAGCTCTGGGACGCACAAGCCGCAACGCATCTCCGAGCGCACGAGCGACAGCTATTTCCCAGGTAACCGCTTCACCCTCACCGGCACCTGGAAGCCCGCACCTCCCCTCCCCCGACCAGCTGAGACGTCGCTCACCGCACCACCCATTCCACCACGTGTGGGTGATGCCCGTGCATGTACATATTTTTTTTTTTTTTTTTTTTTTTTTTTTTTTTTTCCCTTTCCAATTATTTTAATTTACATATCCCGTCAGAGGCAGGAAGTGAGCTCCACCCTGGCAAGCTTCTCCGACCGATGGAGGATGCCCCAGGGAGGGGTCACGGGCACAATTAGGACCATCCATGCAGTAGTGACTACGCAGTTAGTCACTATCGTCTCAATACATTTTAACTGATTTCTTCTACGACGATTCTACAATGGAGCTGCCGAGGCCTAAAGACCTCCATTTCTAACCTTGTGATCGTTTTAAAGCGACGCAACCCGGTAGACACTTGCCTTCAAGAAACCAAGCTGGCAACAGAGGACAACGTGAGGTTGAAATATTATACTGTGTTCCGCCACGACGTACCATCTGGAAACGTATCCCACGGGAGCGTTCTACTCGCCGTCCACCATAGCGTACCAGCACGAGAGCTCGCTCTCCGAACCACTCGCAGGCAGTCTCAGCGGAGGTGACATTTTTTAGCTTTGGACACCGCTGTCCGTGCTGGTTTTAAGGACCATAAGCACGTAAGTGACGTGTTTTTCGCCGTGGAGGCCGCCTGGCGGCACGGCAATTTGATGAAGTTGTGGGACTGTGGCGTTAGAGCACCCATGGGAATCTTGGGAATGGGAATGGGAACCTCAAAAACTTCTTAGCTAATCGGTGCTTCCGCGTCCGACTTGGTAGCCATTCATCAGGAAAATGCGTGCCTACGAACGGAGTTCCACAAGGAAGTGTACTCCTGTTTGGAGTGCTAATCAACGATATTGGAAAGAGACTACCAGAAAATATTGGCCGCTCACTCTTCGTGGATGACCTCGCAATTTGGTTCTCCGCTTCTCGTACACCATCTTTGAACCGGCAGTTACAGCTGGTCATAAATCACGTTGAAGATTGGAGCTACCGAAACCAGCTTCGATTTTCCGCAGACAAAAAAAACAATCGCTGTACACTTTTGTCGTCGTCGGTAGTGCTACTCTGAAATGTCATTCCAACTATATAGAAAACCAATCCCGCTGCGACCTTCCGCCAAATTCTTCTGCGTCTCTCGACAGCCGTTTGACATAGGCGGCCACCTTAAATCTGCGCCAGCGCTGTTTCCAAGCTCTTAATATCATTCAATGTGTGGCACGAACAACATACGGAGCAGACCGTGCAACACTTTTACAGATGTACCGACAGCTCATCCGTTCTAAGCTTGACTATTGTTGTTTTGTGTATGATGGTGCCAGCATCCGTAGCAAGTGCATACTTGATACGGTTCACAATACAGCCTTACGCATTGCAACCGGCGCATTCAGAACTTCGCCAATAGCAAGCCTTCAAGTGGAAGCCCACGAGCCGCACCTGGCATTGAGACGTGATGAGCTTGGCCTTCGCTATGCGTGTAAGCTGAGGCAATATCCTCTACATCCAACGTATGACGCGGTGTTTTCTCGCCGTCTATTGGCACTGTTCCACGGAGGACGGAAGGCAACCTCTGAACCCTTCTACGTGAGAGTGCAAAAACAACTTCGAATAAGTGGTATCCGTATACGTATAGTTCACATTGCTGACAGATCGCAGATTCCACCCTGGGAATTAGTGTCGCCAGAAATAGACCTGGCCCTCTGCACGTCCAGGAAGGGTGATGTCCCCACCAAACTGTTCCGGCTAAATGCACTGGAGCGCATAGCCACATACGACGGACGCACCCTGATGTATACAGACGGCTCAAAAGGAAAGCAGGGTGTCGGATGCATGTTCGTCACCGGATCCGTCACGAGGTCCTTCTCACTTCGTCAAACGCATCCGTTTATACATCGGAACTGGTTGCGATCCTTAAGGCGCTATGCTTCATTGAAGTCAGTGAGTACTACTCATGTGTTGTCCTGTCCGACTCTTTGAGCAGCCTATCGGCACTGGAAAGTTTCAATCCCCAGGAAACTCTTCTGCGGGACATCTTATATCGGCTCACCCTACTGAAACGAGGAGAGAGATTCGTTTCCTTCTGCTAGATCCCAAGTCACGTTGGCATTAAGGGGAATGAACTCGCCGATGCAGCGGCGAAACGAGCGGCACAAAAACAATGCATGAGAAATGACAAAGCAGCTGGGACGCTCTGGGCACTAACAGACCCCAAGCAATCAAACCACGAATAAGGTACTGGTCCTCGTCTTCCAGGAAAGTACGAGCGGAGGAGGTGGCGTTGGCACGACTCCGAATCGGACACATACACCACACACTGCCACCTCCTCGTAAATGAAGACAAACCGGTATGGCCACGATGCAATTATCCACTAACGGTACATCACATTCTCACATGTCAGCACTACACACAGGAGAGAGAGCCCGGTACCTTGAAACCAACAGGACATTCCCAAGTCTCCTTCGGGACGACTCGGACTGCTTAGGAAGGGAGTGTCGATATTTGATAAAAATGGGATTTTAAAATAATATATTGAGGTCAGTAAACACCAGTCACCCAACCACAACACTTGGCTCTGACTAAGTGGTTATCTGTTCTGTTATGGGCGCTAAATGATATACCATGGTCGATGCACCCTACAACCCCAATTACTCACTCATCCCGGCGTAATGCGTGCGATGCCCATCCCTGCGTATGCTCATGTGCGATGCCAGGTCAACTTCGTAGGTGACCTGGGCTGGACACCCTATGCCGGTTTAATCGGATGATTTTTGCGCTTGGACCGCCCGCGATCCAATTGGTTCGTGCGAATTTTGTATGACCTTTGGAATGTTCCGTGTAGACTGCTGGTGATCGGAACGTAGAATGGCATCGCGAGTCGACCCACGCCGCCGACTGCCAGACGTCGGCCGCGCCCAGGAGCGACGCACCGTCGCCAATGTTCGCCGCAACGAGGAGCGCAGGCATCAGCGACACCTTATCCATGCGGCCAACCGGCGCTTAGATGATCGGACCACCCTGCCGCTGACTGCGCAGGCTCCAGCACCGGCACCGAGAGGTGAGTGATCTGGGGACAGGCAGACGCTGTTCGGCCATCGTCTGTTCAGAATATAGCACTTCCCGGGGGCTGGTTCCTCTGCAGACAGTCGACATGCTGCCGCCCGCCGACTACCCAGTATGTAGCACTCGTTCATTCAGGTGAGTCAGCATCAAGGCTGAGGCCGAACGTATGTTTATTGCAATAGACTATCACACCAAACAATGAACCTATAGACCAAGATCGTACCGAGGACTAGTTGTGCTGAGAGCGGGAGCAAAAAATGGGGGCGTGCCACCACCGTTTACCCGTCGACAGCTCTGCATGACGCCCAATCCGGCGCCTGCAGCACGGAACATTACAATGTCGCCTTGTCCTCGTTCAGACTTCGTCCGTGTATTCACTATGGCCATCTGATTCCCTCCTGGCAGTTGAGAGCCGGCGGGATATGCTGGCTCGCTGGAAGGTGGAGCGGGACAAAAAGAGGACGCTCGAGAAGACTCAGCGGTTGCGGAGACCGGCCTTCCGCACGGGCCTTGTCATCCATCCGACTTGCGAGTTCGCCGCCATGGGGACACAAAGTAAGCAGTGGTCCAGCCGGCAGAAATTATTGGGTTTGAGTAAGGCACTCAGCGCTTTGCATGGGTTAGGGTCAGGTGACTTAGTGGGCAGTAATTGTGGCGTAATGGAGCTCAGCCCATCGTAGGAGTTAGAGAAAGGCAGCTCAGCGCTTCGCAAGGGTTATGGTGCGGCGATTTAGCCGGCAGTAGCTGTTGGGCAAGGGAGCTCAGCTCATGGTAGGAATTAGAGACAGGCGTCTCAGCGCTTGGGGGTTATGATACGGCGATTTAACGGGCAGTAGCTGTTGGGTTAGGGAGCCCAGCATATGCTAGGAGAGAAAGGAGGCTAAGCGCTTGGCAAGTGTTGCGGTGCGACGACCTAGCGATGAGTGGTTGTTGAGTAAAAGGAGCATCTTGTAGCTTGTAACTACTTCCATAACAATGAGAACTCTCCATGAAATGTTGACTGTTCTTACCCAATGTGTCCAAATTATGACATTTAAGTGGAAAGCAACACACAACAGGACAATCATTTACATCTTAAATCAGATGTCAAGTTGTTTGTTGGCATTTTCGGTAGGTCTATATCAGTGCACCCAGGAAATGGGTACCTGACAATAAAACAGCTGTCATGAATTACCTCCAATTGCCGCTTATAGATTTCGATGTGATATTCGGCTGTACGCAGACCTAGAGTCGTGTTAGGCAGTTGCACACAAGATGTACTAATATGTACCATCCGACATTTTAGTTATTTCTTTAATATAACTATTAGAGAATGTTTATTTACATATAGCACTCAAGTAGGTGTGTCGTTTTTTTAGAAATAACATTGGGGGGGAAGTGTCAACGTACAAGCCCCCCCCCTAACCAAAAACTAATCGGATTTCGCCCACTATGATTTCAGACCTAAATAATTCCTACTTTTTATTTGACGATGTGTATGTTTATGTTTATTCAGCGTCCTCGCCAACGGGCAAAATCGTCCAGTAACGGGTGAAGTCGCATAAGCAAAA
This sequence comes from Ashinkailepas kermadecensis, assembly GCA_034440615.1. Lineage (NCBI taxonomy): Eukaryota > Metazoa > Arthropoda > Thecostraca > Neolepadidae > Ashinkailepas > Ashinkailepas kermadecensis. Next base: position 202,285 of record JAOTOM010005015.1, on the reverse strand, counting down.
GAGCAGTACACAGGACATGTCAACATGAAAACCTTGAGTCATAGCATGCGACTACAGTGTCATACAGTGGACTCGGGTCCATCGTCACCGTCACCGTCACCCTCCCACCACTCCACACACCAACAAACACACACCGGCTTAAATAAAATATTTCCGCGCCCATATGCAGGCAAAACACACCGACCTTGATGGAGCATCGGAGCACAGCAGGCCTGAACTGTGATGACGATGAGTGAAGGTATTTCCTTGGTGCCTAACATTAGGGAGAGGGGAAGCCAACGTTTTGGTGGGGCGAGTTTAGGGTAGGGGAAGGGGCACAGCTTCCACAAAAGCATATAAATCGAAAACAATGTCCTCTGATCAATCATGCAGTCATCGTGATCGCCGTGTCTAGTCAGTCACCACAAACGACACCAAGCAAACTAAAATGCACAAGGGATCACAGGCATCAATCGGCGCAATCGTCCTACTATTTTTATTTTTACAACAGTAAAAACTCCGCCCGTACCCAATGGCGCAGCCAAGAGCAAGAGTAAGACACACTGGGCACATGCCTCTCCGGTCACGGCCAAGGAGTCCGAAAAGGGAGATTTCCAGAAGGACCATCCGACGGTTTTGAAATGGATATGTCGACTTGAGTGGTTTCTTTGCTAGAGTCGGAAATAAAAAGTACAAAACTTCGGAAAGTGGGAATAATGGCAGAAATCAACAGTTTTCAAATCGGCGGAATTTGAATGGTCCCCGCCCCAGGTGTGTCGCACCAGGAACATTTTTACTGCAACCCTGTTAGTATTTGTAATCCTTTCCCTCCAAAAGGTTAAGTGCGGAGTTTTCTATACCTTTGATGGTGCTTGGACCCTACCATATTTGTGTTCTTGACCTCATTGACCAATTTGATTTCTAATTCCCCTTGAAATTGACTTGAGACGGATCAAGGAGGATAATATTCCAAAATATCAAATGCCGTCATTTGCAGTAGTTGCAGCATAGCAACACCAAATCCAGATCGTGCTGTTCTTTCATCAAATCAAGTCACTGCTTTCCCAAAAGTTTAATCAAGGTCAATCTTACTAAACTGAGGTCAGGTCAAATTCTCTCTTCTTATCGCAGTATTCTCTCTTCTTCAGCTGATGGCACCATCGAGAGTAGGAGGGCCCGATGGATAATTTTCTTTCGGGACCTATTTTGAATTTTCCGGTGCTCGGCAGGTTTCTTTTTTCTTTTCCGGTGCCCGACGCTTTTTTTGGGGGGGTCCTTGACGCAATTTTTGTATCCGCTGGGTGACATTCCGGGTAGAAATTGATTGATGGGAAATCAGTTGCGACTTGTGGGGCACCGGCACGACGTTTTGGCCCCAGTGAGGTTTTCAAGGGCAGCGGCATGGCATTTTTTGGTCTAAGTGTGTTTTTTTTTGGGCCCCGTTGTCACTTGTTGGGATCCCTAGCGCCAGTTCTAGTGGCTATTACACGTTTTTTTTGGGGGGCAATTCGTTTTGTGGGCTTTTGAAGCAGTTGTTGGGACCCCAGAGTGATTTTCCATGTCGGGTACTGTTTTTCGTTGTCCCGGCTTTATTTGTTGGGTGGTCCCAATGAGCCTTTTGGAGCCCCGGTGCGACCTGTCATGCCCCTAGCGTGATTTTCAGGGACCCGGGTTATAATTCTTGGGAACCCAGGCTCATCGTGACTTTCAGGGATCCCGGCCCGACCGTTTGTGGCCTCCGTCGTGATTTTCCTGAACCCCAGTACGACTCTTTTGAGCCCCCAACGTGATTTTGAGGGGGCCAGGTGGGAACGTTTGAGGCCCCAGCGTCCTTTTCAGAAGCCCCTGCGCGACTTTTTGGCCCCGAATTTTATTTTTCGGTGCCCTGGTGCGATTATTGGGGGCCCAAGCAAGATTTTTTAGGGAGACTGTCGCAATTTTTTTCCCGGTGCTCGACGCGATTCTTGGGGGCCCCACAACCTGTAAGGGGGGCGACTGTCCACAATGCCCCTCCCCATTCGGCACGCCATTGTGCCATGCAATTATACAACATAAGCATCCAGGAATAGCTCATCTGTTTCATCACTCAAACGTGATTTCAACTCCCAAGTTCTCCAGACAGTTTGAGGAAAGTCAAACATCTGCTACATGGATAGGCAAGGGTGGACTATTAGGCAACAGGGATACCATGAAGTTCAGGTCATAGTACTTTTGCTGCAATACATACCTTCTTCTGCAGGCTGCTTTGGAGATGGATGCGCTCCTGAAGTTTGGTCAGGGTTGGAGTTGGAGGTGGATGGAGCAGCACTGTGAAGGACATAAGATATGGTTAAAAGTACTTATTTCTGTTTGCATTAGCGATGCAGGTAATGAAGTAACACTTTCATTAATTGACTTATATGGTGTCCTGAGTGAGCAGTAGAATCGAGATGGGTTCTTGTGATATACGTTATAGAAGTAAGGTTATGATGTAGCTTTTGGACTCCAGTGGGAATGGTATGGACTCACTCATAAGTGAATCCATACCATAAACTAATAACCATAACCAACATAACCTTATCTAGCATACCATAACCGCCCTTTGGAGAAAACAAATTTAGAACAATTTTAAGCAGTATATTTTCTTAAAATTTTCTTTAAAAATAATGAACCTAACCTAACCTAACGCCAGCTGCTTTTCAAGGAATTTTTTGTGGGAAAATTGTGAAAAATTTTCAAACTTAAAAAGCCTAGAGTAGCCTAACCTAACCAAACTGGTATTATTGTGCTTTAAGGTGGTAACAAGACAAGTTTTTACACTCGTTTGCCTCCATATAGGAAACAAATGAGTCAGGTTTGGCTAAGTTAGGTTAGTTTAGGTTTTTTTTTAAAAGTTCGAAAACTTTTTTCAAATCCGAAAACTTTTCCGCCCAAAATTGAAAATGATATGGTGAATTTACAGTTTTAGGTGTTTATAAACAATTCTTCAGAATACCTTGTTTGTGAAGGTGACTAGGATGATGGGACCACTTATTTTATGTGCAAATGCTTACTTTTCAGGTTGTGAGCAAAATAATGCCAAAAAGGGGCTTTGAGTTATGTAGCATAGCATGACAAGAAATGTTAAGTACAAAAAACGAAGCAGCGCGGCGTCACATGAGTTTGGCCACCGGATTAAACATCGCGCGCAATTGCACCACAAATGTCTCACCTCCGTCATATTTTTCGACCACAATCGCTAGTTTGAGATTCTAGGATGTTTGTACTTTAACTTTTATCTTTGGATGTTCTGAAGAACGGCCGTTATGCCCAATTCTATTTTTCAAGGAGGGAGACAGGAAATTAGCAACTTCAAACACGTAATTACTATATTGCTGCTAATTACTGGTTATTGTTGGGTGATATTGTCTTGCCTCACTCAGACACCTCAATGAAAGTATCCTCGTTCTATGCCAAGCTGCGCCAGCATGGTAAATACAAATACAGGGTTGTCCTCCGTTTTGTCGGAAAAAAATCATATAACGTGCAAAACTATATGACAATGCATTAACTGTGTATGTATCATGTGCAGCGAAATTGAAACTTGAAAACATGAAACAAACAACATGCCTGATGCTACCAATTCCTGCCATATAGAGGGGGAAAAGTTGTGACGTCACCAAGGCTTGAAGGCCGACTTTGGTGTACCTTCTAAAGTAATGGTATCTTTGGTGGCATTTCATGTGCACTACCAGACATTGGTCTTGTATGACTATGTAAGTTTTGTTTAGGAAGTCATGTGAGCCACAGCTTAGCACCTTTTGCTTTCTTCAGGAATATCAATTATAATAGTGTCCATGCAGCTTCTCTTACTGACTTTTCTTTCATGGTATCATAAGCTGGAAAATTGGCTCACATGTTGCTCTGGTTGGTTCAGTCTGAGACTGGGGTGCTCCATATCAGTATTGAGTACATTCACATTGTCATTGGGCATGTAGGTACCTAGGTAAATATCAAGCTGATAGGGTGGGCTGCTAGGGGACGAGTGGTCTAGGGGTAAGATGCTCGTCTCACAATCGAAAGATTGTGGGTTCGAATCTCACCTGTCGCTAATCTTTGCCCGCGACCAATCGGCGTGAGAGATTGGCGACGCTATATGACTCAACGGTCGATGTGTCGTAAAACTAATAACCAACCAAAGGTGGGCTGCTGAAGATTTATTATAGTTTGTATGTCCACATTCTCAATGATAAATGTGAATGTTGTTCACTGGACTGGATCATATGCAAGTTAGACAATTATTGGAAATTGAGAATGGAATGAATCCTGCTCAAGCTTCATATACATGTCGTTTTGCCATTGGTGGAGTGTAGAAACATCAGTATCACAATGCAATTGTTGTTAGTGGCTTAGCATATTTTTTTTCAGACAATCTGGTTTAAAATGCATCAGCATCAGCTAATCTCAACATTGTATGATGTAAGTTGTCCTTCCACGGTGGAGGGAAATCCAGCTATTTTGTTTTTGCACACAATTTTCAATTTTGCAGCGAAAGGTGGAGTTAGTCCACTATCTAATCCAAATCTGTTTCTTTTCAGTACAAAATGTGCTGGTTAACATCAACTAAGTACTCTATGTAGCATGGTGCCTTTCATGTTTTACTTTAGCTCTCTTATCAGCATAAAAATAGCATAGGTTATTTGGGGGCCAAAATCAACATGGAGGGAGGCAAGATTATCATTGGTGAGGCCGTGGCCCCCACAAAAGGATACAAATCGACGCCCATGCGCTCAAGTGACTATGAATTTCGAGACACTGCCAGAGGGTCGCAGCAGCAGCCCCGGCCACTGTCTGCCGATCGTGATTGTGTCGCCCTGCTGTTTCAGAGGAACCTCCGACTACATGTCGTGTGACCCGCTCGATGACGCGCACTCCAGCCGCCACACAGCGGACGGCCGTGCCCCGTCCAGCTGCTCCCCGCCCGGGTGCTAGGCCACGCGCTGCTGGTGCGCAGCTAACTACAGCTGCCGCCAAGCCAGCGGTGAGTGCGGTGGCGGTCACTGGACCCTGTACAGCTGTGTGTAGGCACTACTCAGTGAGCCCACCACACGACACAGACTGTGCTGTGGACGGTGGACTGTACACCATCGGCGGACGAGGGGTCGTTAGCTGTGGACCGATCCTCCGCTCTGGCCCACTGTGGAAAAAGGCACGACCGAGGTGAGAACAAGTGCCCTGATCTTGACCACAGGATCACAGATATCTCGCAAAGGGCCGGACCCATAATTGTGGGTCCATAGCATTGGAGGTGTGCGAAATTTACTTTTAGTACCACTACTGCTATGTGGTTTCCATAGGCAAGCGCATGTAATAGTACTTTTGAAGGAAAACCCATAACAGAACACAAACACAAAGCTGAAGTTAATTTTGTACATACAAAATATGCAAGTTTGGGCAAAACTGCAACAACCGAGCGTTTTTGTCAGCCCTACTCACATCGTTGATGACACGGTGACAGGTTGGGTCAGACGAGGTGAACGGTCCAATAGTGTCCGCTTGTTTGTTTTTTTTCGGGATTTCTAAGCATAATAGCATGATGCACATTGTGTTAGCTCCAGTGGCTGTTCTGTTAGGTACTATCAGATGTCCTCCCCGCCGGCAGTGACGCGACACCTCAGTCCCGCGTCAGGTGTGGTTTCGTGTTGTGTCAGCAGATGGCTGTCGAGGCGACGGCGTCCGGCCCGGCACCACGGCGCGGCCGGTCGGCGCTAGCCGCTCACCCGCCAGAACCGAAGCTCCAGCCGAAGTCCCAACCCGACCAAGCCCGAATGAGGTGAACGATGCCACCATATATAAATGGGTACACCATACGAGAAGTTAGCTTGTTGTAAAGGTGTAGGGTTTTTCACATCGCCTGTTCTACCTTCCGAGGAGAGGAACTGCCAAATTAATCCAATTATCCCAGCCACCGCAAATGCTTTATTGCAGTTGAAGCAATTTATTGTTATTTTTTTAGGTAGTGATTGAAATGTCTTATGTGCTTGCCTTGCTACCCATGCAGTTGTCCGGTGAGAAACCGGATTTTTAGTTAAGTGCCTAAGCTTAGCTGAATAGCACGCGAGCCATAGGGCAGTTCCGTCTCCACCCCGAAGATCTCGGAACTACTAAAGCTAGAAGCATAAAATTTGGAGCAGGGATTACGGCTGTAGTGAACCCTCTGTAGGATACATTTGATGGCCCTAGGTTCCTGAAGGCCTTCAGGGTAGAATGAGGTCGAGACCGGTCGCACGCCCCGTCGCCAAGCCGACGAAACCTTAGTGATCTTGGATGCCAGGTGGCCGGCCGGTTCACTATGTACTCCTGCAGTGTGTCTCTGTACCAACGGACTTCGAAAGTTAATTTTGTTTGGGTGCTCATCAATTTGCAATAGTCACTGGATTTTATTACAGTATCCCTGCCCGTGCATGGGATATCGTCCAAAAAACTAAGGGTATGCGGATTCCACCCACCCCTTCCCCCGTGCGCGTGTTAAGATAGTTCCTGGCTTAGTGACGTTCATAGTGTGAACTCAGTGTTGTCGGGGCAACACATTTCATGATTTGTTTCCGAAGAGACCTTGCACTCCAATAAAAGAAGCGTATAATTTGTCCTCCATCTGCAGTGGCTGGAAACTGAGTACGAAAGCTCAACCTTCGATATATGAATCCCACTGTTGATTATTTGGGTTTAAGGGCGCGCTGACTACAGGGTCATTTGGCGTCCATGAAACCCACTGTGCCATGCTGTTAATATTGCAAACCAGACCTATGACTGGACTGCATACCGGACTTTTCCATCGGCTGGATTGCGGACCAGATATTGGTTTATTGTAGTTGCTTCACTTCTTCACTGCTTGTAGTTCCTGTACTACAAACACTGGCGTTATAGCTGTAATTATGACCGAATATGGGACTGCTAACCGAAAACCCAACACGAGTTCATGTGCTAGTGATTTTGATAAATGGCAAGCCTTGCAAAGTTGGGAGCCACTCGGATGTGGTAGCAATAATAATTTGCTGCGTAGCTGGAGAACAATGTCGACGCATCGGAATGCGTGTCTGTGGGGGGGGGGCGTGATGCCCGTGCGTTGGTATTTTACTTGATAACTTGTTTATAGAAACATAGCGCATGCAGACTGGTTTCTATCAACATAATTGATTAGAAGGATGTAAGAACAATGGTGAATCATGCGAATCACGCTCAGTGTACCGAAGTATCTAATGCTGTTGCACAACTCACCCAGTCTTCTGTTTTTGGATAAGGATGTAATTAATGGGTTTCTATTGGTAAGTCTAGTCTGGAAATAGCATCATTCCCGGTGGCCAGGTCAGAGAAGACAAAGGGGGGGGGTGCACAAGTTCTAAGCGACTGCAGATAATTTTACAATTTTGTTTGGGAAGGCAAGGTTTTTTAAATAGAAAAACCTGAAATGTGTTGTCCAGGCAATGCTGAAGTTGCTTTGCACATCCTTCTGCAGGAAGCTGTGTAACCATATATATATGTATATATATATATCTATATATACATATATATACATATATATGTATGTATATATACATATGTATGTATATATATATATATATATATATATATATATATATATATATATATATATATATATAACACACACATACATACATACGTGTGCGTGCGTGCGCACGTGCGCGCGCACAATTTATTGTACCATTTTGTTTGTGACATTCTGACCCTTTCGTCAGGATAATTGCGTCCGAGTTATTATATTTTCAAGAACTCTGCAATTGTCCTACCTCCTGCTTTGGATGTTCTTCTAGCTTCGAGGCAGCAAAATATGTGGGGAAGATTGGTGAAAACACATCTGTGTCTTTCAAAGTTCCCAGCCTGTACTCACTTGTCTTGTCTCCCCTGCCACCCTCCTCTCCCCGACCCTCACTCCCTGCCCCTGCCTCCGCCCTTCGCCCTTCGCCCCCGCCAATCTGCTTTCCTTAGACACCCACGGATAATTATCTTAAAGCCTCAGGTTATATGCACCCCATCCATATATAAGATAGAGGGTGTACCCACATGTCATTTAGACGACAGCAAACAAAAGTATTGAGAGCGTTGCCCCCAAACCGTCTAACGGTAATGCCATTTTATCATAAACGGTGCTGAGATTTTCCCCATTGTGTGTTCTAATTGCTTTCTATTACACCTCCATCTTTATGTTTGTAGCTTTCAGAATTCCCCCCCCACACACTTTGACTCCGTCGTATATCGTGTATATATTATGTACACATACCACATGTATAGATGCGTGACAGCCTGTACAAATGACATCATCCCTCCCTATTTTTGTTCCCGCAGCTGCCCGTGGTAAAACAAGGACGTATGTACAGTATTATAAATAGGATATCTAACAAAAGTCACCAAGTTTCAGAGCTCCAGCCAGTGATTCACGAATGGGTGGTGAATGGTATGTTGGAATGCATCATGTCCAAGACCTACCATGTCTGGTTAGGCCATGTAGAATAAAGCTATCACTGGCATGGGGAGTAAAACAGCAGCTAAAAACACAGGTTCTCAACAACTCTTGCTCCTCCCATGGGCGCAATATGACCATAGTTGTCGACGCGCCCTAAAGCCCAAATAACTAACAACTCTTGCTCCCGATGTCTGTACAGTGGAGAGAAATCCACTCTGTCTCACCATGACTGCGTTGTAAGCGAAGTCCCTCACTGTGTCAAACGTCACCGGGTACACACACTGCCATGTGACCGATTTCGCCGGTAATGAGCGGTGGTGCGTCTCCGCTGAGCTGACCTGGTATCATTTCAGCGGCTCTCGGACACCGCTGTACGGTGCGACGCTGCCTGTTAATGATCGGGACGACGGTACGGGCGAAGTGTTCTTCACCCCAGGTAGGCGCGCCGACCATTTCATCGTCAGCTGTTTGGACGCCTCAGGGTTCCACATGTGCTTAAGTCGTCGTGCATCGACTGCCCTGTGGACAACTGGCGTGCTCACTTGGAATAGTTCGTTCAAGTACCGCACGAGCGTGTAATTCATCAACTAGAGCAGCACGGGATTGATGTAAAAGTTATAGGTTGGTTTGAGTCATGGTCATGGAGAAGGAAACAACGGGTAGATTATATGGATGCAAATCTGAATGGAAGAATGTTGTGACAGCAGTGCCACAAAGCTTTGTTCTAGATTCACTTTTCTTTATCATCTTTGTGATCAGCATTGAGATATGTCTGAGGAATAGGTGTTTATATTTGTTGATGACATCACCCTGGGAGGAGTGGCCAACAATAGTGATGAACCTAACAATATTGAACTAGACTTGGGAGGACCTAAAATGTGGGCTGACAAATGACACATGCGATAACTGTGATAGCTTTGAACTATGCTAACTGTAAAGTTATGCATCTGGGGTCTAGAAGCGAGACTTTCGGATATATAATGGGAGGCATGGAATTGGATGTCATTGAAAAGGAAAAGGAAAAGGGCTTAGGTGCATTAGTTTCATCTGACCTTAAAGCATAAAAAAGAATGTACCTCAGCTAGGAACAGGGCAAACAGGTAGGATTCATGAATAGGAGTGTGAGGTAAAAGAGCAAAGAAGTTACGACAAACTGTGCTTAGCCTACGTGCGACCCCACTTGGAATATTGTGTGCAGGAATGGAGCCCTTACTTAGAAATATATGTATGGTAGAAAGAGTGCAGCTCAAAGCCACAACATTTATCTGTGCACTAGGTAACTTTTAATTTGGAGAAAGGCTTATAGCATCAGGTGTGTACTAACTCGGTGTGTGTGTGTGTGGGTGAATTTGTTCAGCCTGCCACCGTGGTGATGTCGGCTGTTTCTCTGTGTGTGTGTAGGCGTTTATATGTAGCTGTGTTGGTGTTATATGTGTAGTAAGAGGATGTGAGGAACATTGTAGTCGGGAAAGTAGATGAAAAAGGAATAGTAAAGTTGACTTGTTGAAAGGTGCTGGAGTAAAGTTGAGGCCGTCTTGAAGGAAACAGTAGAGATGAACAGAGTTGAGTTGAGCTGTCGTGAAGATGAAGTGGTAGGTCTGGTCGAAGGCCGAAGATGATGCAGTAGTGAAGAGCTGCCAGTCCGGTTCTAGCTCAAGTAAAGGAGGTAATGGGCTAACATGATTTAAGTGTTTAAATCATTAAATGGTGAGATAATGTCAATATCAATGGTACGCTTCTATTTAGAGTATCAATTAAGGGTCATCAATTCAGGTTGGACAAGTCAGGGTGTAGGACAGTTAAGCATCAGCAGGTTTTCAGTCAAAGGGTGGTTGATCAATGGAATAGGTTGCCTGCTGATGTAGTGGGAGTCCCTCATTGAATATATTTTTTTTTAAATGAGGACATTTTTTTAGGTTGAAGAATTTTGCTTTTCAGTTCTCATTGGTGATGTATGGGGTGAGACTTATGCTGGTAGGTGTGCTCTGTGTGGGTCCCAGGTATGGATGACGGAAATTGCAAATTAGTGATGTGGCATGGGTGTGGAGGAGTGTGTTAGGCAATATCAAGTGAATGGTGTCAGATAAGTTGGAGTAGACAATTCCCTTGGTTGGTTATTGGTTTTGCGACACGTCGACCGTTGAGTCATGTAGCGTCGCCAATCTCTCACGCCGATTGGTCGCGGGCGAAGAGTAGCGACAGATGAGACTCTCGATAATTCCCTTGGAACCGGGATAGGGTATCTATTGATTGGCGTGTGTCGTTGTCATTTTTCGTCTATATTATCTCTCCCTTATAGGCTTACCTGAGATGGGCTCTTGTGGCTCTTATAAGATTGATCACTTTATGACTTTAAATTGTACAAGCCGATGATGACTTATAAGATTGATCACTTTATGACTTTAAATTGTACAAGCCGATGCTCACATGGGGATGTGGATACGTGGAGTCGCTGAATGAGATAAACAATGCCACTGTTTGGTTGGTTATTGGTTTTACGACACGTCGACCGTTGAGTCATGTAGCGTCGCCAATCTCTCACGCCGATTGGTCGCGGGCGAAGAGTAGCGACAGGTGAGACTCGAACCCACAACCTTTCGATTGTGAGACGAGCATCTTACCCCTAGACCACTCGTCCCCTAATGCCACTGTTTAGATGCGTCTTGTCGTTGAATAGTTTTATGTTTGCTGTGCTTTAGGTATTTCTTGCCCGCACTTTTCGCGGTGGGAAACTGACACCAAACATGTGTTTAAGATTGCTTACGAGCACTGCTTGCCGCTGCAATTTCTCCTGTGTTCGACCAACACTGCCAGAGAATGTCCGGGCCTCCTTTATCAGCCGAAAATTCGATGCTTTTGGGTGAACTTAAGACTCGTGGCAGGGAATTGCTCAACCAGATATGCCGTTCGCCGGGAAACGATTTCCGCGCAAAAATGTTTGTTTAATTGGATAACCTGACTCAATGTATTGTGCACGTGGGTATCAGAGGAAAGGATCACGCAGCATGCATCCAGTTTTTAAACTGCAGACCTTGCATGCTAAAAAAAATGCTAACCTAAGTTTTTTCTTTCTTCACATATGAAAATAGTTTCTTCCTTCAACCAGATTATACAGTGAAGTCATTCAACATCGTACGTCCCAAATTGTACGTTTAAGTATTTGTGTTTTACCTGCTTCCTCATCCCTGACAATTTGTTTCTTACATGGGACATCTAGCTCAACAAAGTCTAAGATAACTAAACTAACTAACTACATTTTAAAATAACACTACTGACGGAGTACCTGCGAAAGACGAAGAACCTGCGAATGACGAGACACCTGTTAATGACGAGACACCTGTGACTGACGAGACACCTGTGACTGACGCGACACCTGTGACTGACGCGACACCTGTGACTGACGAGACACCTGTGACTGACGCGACGCACGTGCCGCCTCATCTGACTAGATACATGTGCTGCTACCTCTGACCGGATACATGTGCCGGCCAGCCATCAGCATGACTGCTGCCCCCGCCAATTTTAAGCACTTGGTCGGCTCGCCGTGGACCACCGTTCACCCGAGGCAGTTCTTCTAAGCGCAAGCTAGCGCAGGAACAGCGGCAGCGAGTTGTGCACGCCATCGCCATGGACGGTCAGTGGGATCGGTGGGATCCGGTGAACCGGGCATTTGGGCTTGCTGGCACATTGTAACAGGTTTCAAGAAGAATACTCTCCATCTTCGATAACCCCAAAAATTTCCTTCCATATCCAGGATAACAAAGCACAAATCCAACCCTGTTTGACAGTCTGTAACTGATATTAAACTGGCACGATGTAGCATTGTCATCCACTTAACACCACGAGTTGGTTAAAATCGCAAAGAAACGAAAATCTTGATTATCGGAAGTCTTCCTGGAAGCCAAGCCGCCATTCGGTTCCAACGTCATGAATTTATCATCAGACCGGATCCAATTTATATTACTGCCGATGGTGAAAGTGATCATTCCACGATGACCCAAAAGTGGGTGATGCTAGTGCAGTTACAGTAAGTGATGTGGAAGCCATCTGCGAATGTCCCAACTTCTTGGCGGTCGCGTGTTAAGCAGTGTTGTTTTAATTTTGAAGGTGTATACCATGTACACAATGCTGCCATATTGTATGTTATTGAGATATAGTGCAGACTTCTTCCCCAAGTCAGCTGATCATCAAATATTGTGTACTCATTTACCCCTGTAGCGTATTTCCTCTACGCATTCATCATGTCAGTTGTTCGCAATCACTAGCAAGCTGTGCTAGCTGGTAATCCATCTGTGTAGGGACTCAGCCTGATTATGTGCGTATGCATGATGAAAACTGGTAGAGCTGTAGATAGACGATGCAGAACATTATTGCTGGAGACACAGGAATTCCGAGCGGCACCAAGGCGTCAGTCAGATCATTGCCTTCTCTGCTGCAGTGTCGGAAAGGAGACTAACCACTGGCAGTAGCTGATGTATGATGCAAGGGAAGTCAACATAGAGAAAGGCGCTGTCACTTCTTCACTCACTCAGTTTTTCAGTCGTTCAATCACTGTGCTGTACAATTACCGTCAGGAATAACGAGCAGACATTTCCACCAATGAGTTCAGTCACTTCGCGCACGTGTCGCGTATAGGTATGCCGGTTTTGGTTCGATATTTCACTTCTTCTTTTTTCTGGTACACTTTTCACTCTTAACTCTTTTCACTTCACTCTTTTCACTCAGATTTTCACACACCCTACATACAGAGGCAACAGATAGGGCGAGGGAAAGGTTGGGCGAGCGACCGAGACGCGTCTGCTCGCGGCGCCGCGCTCAGGCCAACGCGTTTCTCTGTGACCATAGACTGGCCCGTGCCAGGTGGTGTCACCTGGCGAGCACGCTCTTCTGTGGTAGAGTGGATCGCGCCGCCGGGTGCGGTCCGTCTCCGCCGTGCCCGGACGCCACTGCCGCATGCGATGCGGGGATGTCCTCGGCGCTTTCCTGCGGTGACTGCGGACCAGGCCGCTGCCTCGAGCTATGGCCCCTGACAGACCTCGTCGTCACGGCGCGTCACCAGGCTGAAGTTGCTGCACGTCTGCGGGCACCCCACCACGGCATGCATCATCTGCGCCCTCTTGTTGCTTTCCTCCTGGCACAACTGCCCCTGACCACTGGGGCGGCACGGCGCTGGCCATCCCCAGGAGGTGTAGCGTTAGATGACGGTCGTCGAGGCGCCTCCGCCGCCGCAGTCCTCTCCCGGTGATGCTCCGTCACCAGGTAGAGCAGGCGCTGCAGCCCGGCCTCCCCGTGCACCGGCATCGGTCGGTCCCTCCAGAGCCCTGGTTTGGTGGTCATTTGTGGACCTCCATGCGGAGACTGAGTGGTATATCTCGGTGTTCGGGCTGATTGGATATATATCTATTGGTGTGGGGACGGACGGTATAGCTCGGTGTTCGGCCTGGCTGGATATACATTGGTGCAGGTGTGGGCACGGGCGGTATATTTGGGTGTATGTGTGTAACTGACGGAGTGTTGCCGTGCCGACAGACAGCTCTTCCGACCACAGTCGGCAGCAGGTTCGGTGGTGGTGTGGCAGTGCTAACATAACGGTTTTTCATTAGGTGTGAGATGTCGAAACGAGCACAGTGGTATGTCGAAATCTGTCATGGAATTGGTGTCATTTAAATGCTTTTGATGTCCTTCAGACTCAACTTTGAGCCAATAGCGTACTTATGACCGTACCTTTATCATATGTTTTAATATTCATAATTTAGGAAGAGCTATATTCGGGATAGCGAGAAAAAATGTATATGCAATAAACTTGCATTGTATGTTATGTCATAAAGACATAAAAGATCAGTGCAACTATGAGCCACAAGGGCCCTTCTTGGTTGCGACTCTGGACACTGAACCACTTGCCCACCAAATCCGTCGATCAGACCTCCCTGGAATACCGAAAAGCAAGCCCTCTTTTCTTATAATGAGTGTCTATGCTGTTTTTAAAGATGTTCAGTGTGCTGCTACTGACAATGGTTTCTGGCAGCTGGTTCCAATGTTCTACTACCCTGTTGGTGACCAAAGACGGTCTTAACCTTGTCCTGCCGTGATTAACTTTAATTTTGAATTGATGACCTCTAATTGCATCATTTCTGTTCAATTCAAACATTTCCCTGAGATATCCCTGTTCCTGACAAATTTAAATAAATTGGAATTTGGATAAATTTAAAGACCTCGATGAGATCTCCTCTCAGCCTTCTATATCTAAGTGAAAACATATTCAATTTCTTCCATCTTTCCTCATATGCCAGGTGGCTGTAATGTTCTGTAGGCTCAGTGCGGGGACACCGGTCTCTTCACGCAGCGGTTTAACTTGAAGTCAATGGTGAGCCGGCATCCCGAGACGGTCCCATCAGCCGATCGCTTGGCCACTGACACGATAGGGTGCACCCATGCTGTCTGGTGCTCCACTGGCTCGATGACTCCCATAGCCAGAAGCTCATCCAGCTGTCGTCGGACGTCTTCACGCCAGCAGAATGGTATATGTCGCGCAGTGGTAAGCGCAAATGGAACCGCGTCATCAGTTAACTCGATCTTCATCGGCTTCCCAGACAACTCTCGTACCGTTGACTTCACTCCGAACACCTGTGGGAAGTCGGCCTTCATGGCGGCAAAGTGTGCGAGGCGATCACACGTGGATGGCTTACCCCGACACGCCGCACCCCATGTCGGCGTCCACACCGGCGGCTGCCTGGTGTCCGCCGGCGCTGGTTCAGAGCCCCTCGCGATAGATCCGGGGTCAGCTTCTGGTTCCCGCTGAGGCTCCTCGGCGGCTTGCGAGTTGCGGTTGCCCTGGCGAGTCCCCTCTGTGATCGGTAATCAGTTTGAAGGCGGTGGATCCTGGATCCAGATCCCACTGTTGTCCAACAGCACGCTGGCGTGCAGTGGATGTCGGGTCTGGGCCATAACGAGTCTGTACTCCGAGCTCGTGGCTGGCCTTGCCCTGCTGTACCGGTGACGCAGCCTTCCTGACTGGAGCTGAGTCGGTACCAAGATTATGCACTAGCTGGTTGGATCTCGGGCCCGAATCTCGATTCAGATCCGGATCCGGCGGCGGTGGCGATGGATCCCCGGCCGTGGCGACGTTGCGTATCTGCTCCGGAAAGTTCGCCGGCAGGATACCAAACTTCACACAATCATGCCATGACAGAAGTTGACTGTGAAGCTTCCGAACTACGGTGACTTGCACGGTTCGGATGATGTCACCCAGCTGAAGTGTGACGTCGCATGTCCCAAAAGTCTCCATCTCGTGATTGTCCGCGTTGAACAGTCGGCTAGTTGGTGGGTTCAGGTCACGACGGCGAATCTCCATCTTCTCAGCGCTGCTCAACGACAAAACAGGCGTCTCAGCCTCGGAGTCTGGTGTCCAGGTGGTGCGTACCGTTCTGCCGTCAGACCGTTCTACCGTCGGACCGATGTAGCTGCATCCGGATCCGTGGTGAGTGATGAGCGGTCACTCCTCTGATCAGCACGTCCACGATGCGCGTAACCGGAAGCCGCTCGGCTGGCGCGCCTCTCGCGCCATCTTCAGCCAACACTAGCGACACCTGGCGGCGGGATCTGGAAGCTTCTCGCCCCTGGCGGAGGCGGCGGCTGGAACTACCCGCGCACCGCTCGCTGCTCTGCGATGTTCCGACACAGCTGAGAAGTGTCCCGTCTGGCGACACTTGTGACACAAGCGACCGATCGCTGGGCACGGCCGACCGTCGTCGTGAGGCGATGCTCCGCACCGGCCGCACTTCTTCCCGGGCTTGGTTGACGGCCGCCGCACGCTGCTGGGACCACGAGCTCGGCAGCGCTCTTGTCCATACTGCGACACACGGGACAGTGCCGCCCCAGCCGAGCCGCCGATTGCAATGCTGTTGTTTGCAGCATTTTCCGACGCGCGACAAATGTCTGCAGCCGCTTGAAACGTCAGGTCGGCTACCTCTAACATGCGGCGGCGTGCGTCCTCGTCACGCGTTCCAATCACTAGATGGTCTCTAAACCTATCGTCTGTGCAATGCGAACAAAAGTCACAAAATGACGCTATCTCGCGCAATGCACAGAGGAAATCGTCAACTGTCTCGCCGGATTCCTGCACTCGCATATTTAATTCACGCCGGTCTAGTACGATGTTGCGCTGTCGCCGCAGGTGTGGCTGCATGGCCATAATGATATCGTCCATGTCGGCGTCCTCGGAAACGGACAGCCCGAATCGGACCACTCGCGCCCAGTCGTCATCAAGCACCGATAGTAGTACAGCTCTGCTCTGCCGGGGAGAGTTCAGCAATCCCCGTCAGCAAGCTGTATCCTGCGAACTTGGTTTTCCACGTTTCAAAGTCCTTCAACGAGGCTGATGAGGAGGGGGGGGCGCCGGCGTAGCATGGGCGATCCTTGCCGGCTGCTGCATCCTGGGCGTCGGCTGAGTGCCACCAGCTGAGACCTGGGCCGCAGGCGGTCCGGCAGACAGCACTCGCTCCATAAGCGCAGCCATCTGATCCTCTCGACGCTGTGCCGATTCCAGTTGTTGCGCTAACATACGTGTGAGTATCTCCACTTCTGACGGCTTCTGCTCCCCGTCCACCGCGTCTGGCGGCTCCTCTGCCCCGCCGCTCGCAGCCATGCCGGGCCGCGGGCGATTAGCAGGGGCCGATACTGTGCCGCAACACACCTACCGCTGTGCTTCGGGCCTACCCGATATCACTGCACATACCAGTCACAGTTCACACACTATCGTGATGTTGCACCCATGGGGAATTGCACCCAGTGGATCACTCATCACATCCTGAGCACCGGCTAGGTCGAGCCGTAACCGACCGCGCCATGTAATGTTCTGTAAGCTCCGGCTCAGATCCGTGCTCGAGATCAGCGGCCGTACACGCGAGGGTCGTGGGTCAGACTCCTGTTTATTGGCTGCGGCTCACAGCTGGCTGCAAGGGGACGAGTGGTCTAGGGGTAATATGCTCGTCTCACAATCGAAAGGTTGTGGGTTCGAGTCTCACATGTCGCTACTCTTCGCCCGCGACCAATCGGCGTGAGAGATTGGCGACGCTACATGACTCAACGGTCGACGTGTCGTAAAACCAATAACCAACAGCTGGCTACAGCTGTGGGCTGCCATATCTAAGGAAATACCCAACAGTGGCTTATACCCTTAACCATTTTTGTTGCCCTCTTTTGTACTCTCTCTAAAAGCAAACCATCTTTTTCATAACTATAGGACCAAGCTTGGACACAGTATTCCAAATGTGGCCTGACATATGCGCAGTAAAACTTCCTCATGATTTCCTCACTTTTGTATGATACATTCCTATTTATTGCCCCAAGCATTCTTAGTGCCTTCTTCCTGGCTTCTTTGGTGTGTTCTTTATAACAATCCCTTTACCTTAAATTGCGTTGCGAAATGTGTGTACATCACCATGCCCTATCAAGAGCTTGAACATGGTATTTATGAACAAGATACTGTTAGAAAGGAGACACGATATCAATACTTCAAGACTATCAAGACTTCATAAGCATGCATCAAGGAACAGGATGTTGTTACTTCTTGGAGAATGATGGCGATTCAGTGTTCAGAAAGTGGTATATTCCACCCTGTTTCGCGAATAATTGATAACTGTGGTGTGGGCACGCGCGGTGTATTTGGGTGTGGGTGTGTGTGACTGTGACTGTGACTGTGACTGTGACGGACTGTTGCCGTGCCGACAGACTGCTCCTCCGACCACAGTCGGCAGCAGGTGCGACGTGGTCGACACCTGGGTACGGAGTCGGTAAGCAGCAGCGGTGAGATGCTGTCCGCACTGTCGTCTCAGTCTGGCTCCGAGTCGGACACCCAGACGAAGCCGGCTCCGGACCCGCGGCCCAGGCCTCCACCGCGGCCAGATGTGAAGCCGACTACGGACAAGCGGCCCGAGCCGCAGCCAGATGTGAGGTCGACTTCGGACAAGCAGCCTGAACCGCAGCCAGATGTGAAGCCGACTACGGACAAGCGGCCCGAGCCGCAGCCAGATGTGAGGTCGACTCCGGACAAGCAGCCTGAACCGCAGCCAGATGTGAAGCCGGCTCCGGACCCGCGGTCCGAGCCTCTGCTGCAGCCGGATGTGAAGCCGGATGGTACTCTCGCCGAAAAACAGGCCTCGACCGCCCCCAAGCTGACCATCGCATATTTCCGGTTGGTGGTGTTGAAATTGCTTCTGGCTAGAATGTGCTGTCGATTTAGCAGATGAACATGGCCATTTAGTATGCAGTTGTTCACCCTTAGCTCGCTTGCTGTGTTTGGTTCGCGTGAACTTGGCCGGCGTCACGAGGTGACGCCAAATCCAGATCAACTCGTCACGATGCTAGTTTATTAGAAGTCGTGTAGCGTTTATAAACCTTATCCGGGATAACCCTTGTGAAACATTTTATGAGCTTTCGGGGCTCCTAACGGTTGACAGCTTCGTCATCAGAGAAGACGCCAGGCGCCCCCAAAACTCATGAAAGTGCTCCACAAAAGATTATCCTAGAGAACGTTTATCTTTCTTGTATGCACTTAAATATGTGTTAAAGATTTACTCGTATAGCGGCGTTGGTCCGAGCGGACCCGACCTGGTGTTTGGTGGCCGTCGGCAGATTTACTCGTATAGCGGCGTTGGTCCGAGCGGACCCGACCTGGTGATTGGTGGCCGTCGGCAGATTTACTGGTATAGCGGCATTGGTCCGAGCGGATCCGACCCGGTGTTTGGTGGCCGTCGGCAGATTTACTCGTATAGCGGCGTTGGTCCGAGCGGACCCGACCTGGTGATTGGTGGCTGTCGGCAGTAAGTGGGCTGCATACTTATTCCAACCGATGCAAAACAACGGATCGCTTGCATTGCTTCCGAAATCCTCTTAACATGCGTCGTGCAATGTTTCCGCTTATCAGAAATATCTCTGTTAGAACCGAAAATTCTGGATTACCCTTCCGTTCTGCACAATGGACTAGTTGCAGGTTGTGAGATATGTACACCAAATGAAAGAGGGAGTTCTAATTCGGACAATAATGGGTGTATCACCATTCATCAAACAATCGTTTTCTCAAAATTTACAAAGAAAAGGTTTTGCGACCGTAGGTACTCCCTGGCCGATGACGTCACAGTTTGGGAATGCCGCCATTACGGTCCGTTGCGGCGTTGGTTTAGTGCGACGTCGCGGGGACGCTGGTTGGTAATGTTCCATTAGCGGTGGATTTATTGGCGAAATATGGGTTTCTTGAGTCGGTATACATGCACACCAGTATTCTTGTTAGTTTAAAGGGTAAAATATCAGTGCAATGCTGAAAACTTACGGGTATTACTTACTTAGCATAGGTAATCGGCGTGCGCCATTGTTATTAAGCCTTAATACTTTATGACTTTATGTTCGTATTCGTGTGATATCTGAGTGCATTTGTATCCTTCGACCAGTTTGATTTATGACCGATATTCGGTTGAGTTAAATAAGGCTAGAAATAATACATAAAACATGTTAGGTTGTGTAACCAATCTTATTTGTGCCTGTAACAACCCTGCTTAGGTATTATATTATGTCCTGTACATTCTAGTGTTTGGGTACAATCTCTAGCAACATGTGAAATATCTGCTAAATGAATACCTGCCAAACTGGTTAGCCTGATGAGAAACTATGCTGCATTTTTGTCATAAGCAACCTCAAAATAAACTGGATAGGGTGTTGGTGGAGCAGGTGTTATATAAACTGCCACATCAGATGACAAATGTACCACTCATCCACCCTCGTCAAAAACCAACTTTTGGGCACTACCTAAGGGAATGGGGTGATTGCCACTTTTGGCTGATAAAATCCAGCAAGCGGCAGCAATTAATTTTTGCTGGCTGAAATGCCAACCCTGGTATAGTATGGTATCTTTTTCTGGTGTAGTAATTGTTGTGTTGGTGCACTCAGGAACGAAACAATATCGGTAATATCCACCTTTCTCCTCCATTCTACAGCCGGAACACAACAACCCGCCGCAAGATACACGCAAATGCTAATGCCGGCTGGCGGCGACGAGTCCAGTACCAAACTGTGACGTCATCCAGCCACAGCCAATCAGGATCGAGGAAATACATATGAGCAAAATACGGCAACTTTGCTCATTCCAATGCAGAAAAAAATGCTCCCATGTGTTTCAGAATGTCCTAATTGACCAAAAATTGTCCACACAAAAAAAAATTGCCGACCTGCATTGTCAAAAATTGTCCATTCAATGGGCATTAATAAATTTTAAAGCTTAGGTTCAAGCGGTTGATGAGTTCCTCAGCACTTTAAATCAACCACGCGAAGACATCAAAGACATTATATCACTAATGTCAAAAGACAAAGACGCGGCAAAGACGCGATTTCGTTCAGTCGGGAGTGGGACAGATGTTTACCCCTGAAGCAAATAGGTCCATTCGCTGTCGTGCACCACATATTTGTATTCATGCGTGAGCGGCAGCGCAGATTTTGAGTCAGTCGTGCGCAGAGTGGGAAGCTTGCTTTAAGACTCGCGCCTAAGTATGGGGGCGGAATCCGCCCACCCGTCTTATTTTTCGACGTTATCTCCTATACGGGCAGGAATAGCGTAATGAAAAATTGTGACTGCTGCAAATTGATAAGCGCGTCCTATGTAAAATACTTTTTTTAATCCGCCGGTAATTATGCAAATTACAAGGTGCAAAGTCGACCGACCAACCCACCGGCCATCAGGCGTTCCAGGTCACGCAGGTGGCGGCGCGGCATGCCGGTCTATCTCTACGTCATTTGACCCGGAAGGCATTGACCTAGGATCATCACATTTATGCTGCAGAGTTCACAACAGCCGTAATCTCCCGTTTAGGTTTTGTAGGGGTTGTATGTTTTATTCTGAAATGGGGAGGGACGAATCCTCCGGTGCTCGTGAGGTGAGATGCCCTCCGGTACGCGTGCTATCCCTATCGTGTAATGCTTTCACAATGATTTCATTGTTAGGGGGCTTATTTGCCCCGTTTTAAATCTCGCTCACCAATGGATCAATTTCATATAAAAAATACAAATATCGTTTGAGAGGTTGAGAGAGGTCATTGGCTGCATGTTTATGAAACAAAGCATCGAAAGTGCGAGCAAGACGGATGTTGGGGGACAAATTGGTAATGCCAGTTTTTGTTTAACTATTGCTCATAGACATCAGGTCAGGTCATAGACATCCGAGTCCTATTACTGCCCATCGACCCCAAGTTAATAGTGAGGCAGACAAGAACTTTTTTCTATATAATACTATACCGAATATTGTTCTACAAATAAAAATTCATATAGGTGACGCGAGGCGAAAAAAAAAATCGGGTACCGCCTATTTGTTTACCTTGGATCCGCCTATGCTCGCAACATATTGTGTATCAGTCATTGTATAAAACATGCTTAATACTTCACTCGCTCTGAAGTCTCGGGCACACCCAGACTTCCTGCTCTCTCATTACTATGCATTATTTCCTTTCCTTGAACATACCTAGTATTGGCGACCCCCGCCCCCCCCAGCTGAGTTTAATCCGCCTATGCCGAAAAAAAATTGTATTTTTCACTGTAGGAATTCCAAAAAATCAACAATGATGCGATGGTGTGCCGATTAGTTGCTTTATCATGTTGAAAACCACCACAAGCTTCCTTATCCTGAAACCGCCTCGGCCATTTATGTGCATATTTGGAAACGCAAAATGTGCAATATATGTGTTCTACATCAATGGTGTTGGTTAAAAGCTAGTACTTATGAGCATAACGTAAATGTCTCACTGGCTTTGAAAGCGCATCAAACTGTAGAAATTGGCCTGGCATGCCCTTCGGAATCTGCATGGAGCCGCCCTGATGAACCCAAGCAACGTTTTTTGGCATGACATGTGCGAAAAACTTTAGGAAAAATCGCAATGTTTCACAGCTCCATCATAACGCGATAAGAAGTGGCGGGGGAAAAACCTGAAAGGGGCTTCAGAGAAGCTCCTTAAATACTAGGGTTAAGGCTCAAAGTTAGAGTACCTTCTGCCTCGTAACTGAAGTACATTTTTGTAAAGGCAGTTTGTATCGTACGCCACATTTCTCGATGTCGTCCAAACTTATTGAAAATTCAAGGTCTCAAGGTCTTATTCAAGTTCTCGGTCGATGGCAATCGACAGGAAGAGCTAATGGGCACGCTTCTCTGTCACTGCTATGGTACACTTAGGTACGCATATCGGAAACCTAAAAAAAAATTAGAAAATTGACCACTCGCCAGTCCGGGTACTGTCGCCATACACGCAGGCCGCCAATGAAGCCCTCGCGTTTGTGCCGAAACTCGCTTAGCCGTGTGTTCAATGTGTTTTCAGATCGCCTAATATTTATTACGTCATAGCAACAATACTTTACAGGCGATCGGTTGCCAACCGGATTTACCAACATAAAACAGGCATTAATGGTTTCCATTCCCATCGGTGCTCTGCGGTGGTTTCCGAGAACGTCTGTAAAACTGTCTATTTTTCACTATATTGGTGGTCTGACCGCAAGTTACTAGAGACGCTCGGGCCGGAGTTGGAGCCCCCGGAACACATCTGGCATCAGTGCGCAAATGCCCGCTCTTGCGAGCGGCCTTGGCATGTGGTCGTCACCAGCCGGGCCGTGCCGTGCCGTGCAGGGAACTGGTGGAGTCTGAGACGGCTCGTCTGAGCCGACTGTCGGCGCGCTGGGAGACTGTGGCCGACACGGCCCGACTGCCGTCCGACGCGCTCGGCGAGGTGCGCTCCGTGACCGGCCAGGTGCGCCTGCTGATACGCCAGCGGTTCGACCAGTTCGACGGCCTGGTGGACAGCTGCGAGTTCCTGCGCGGCCCTCGGCCCGTCACGCTCACCGACCTGCAGGGCTTCTGGGAGATGATCTACTTCCAGGTTGGTGGCGCCCACTGGCCTGCAGATGTACGCCCGAAGTGGTGACGGGCGAGCTCTCGTGATGGTCCGCCGGCTGGTTATTCGGCCGTCCAGTGGTTTACCCGCGCCTACCCGTCGGTAATCAGTCGGTGGTAAAATATCACTGACGCAAAGTGACTGTAGCGTATACATGCGTTGCGAGGTGATCTGTCGATGCTTTGCTCCTATACATGCAGACGTACATCCGGGCCATTTTGTCTATGTTTCTCACACAGAGCACCCGACCCATGTTTTCTTCAAACGGATAATTTCTTGATTCACTTGGAAGATATTTTATTTAGCTATATGTAGCGAAGTTGGAGTGGCCGGAATACAGCACAACCAGCAATTACCCCGTTTTTGTTGTCCACTCTACGCTACTCTACTAACGCATACGTCTTGTCTTGCATAAGTGGTAAAGTTGATCATTAGAAAGAATTAAGCTACTCATTGCATGGAAGTGAGGTGACAGTTTTGGGACATGAATGTATCTGCCGTTTTTTTTCTCCATTTTTAGTTTCTCAGTCCATCCTCGTCGATTCTCGAAAGTTGTAAAGACGTAGATGGGTGCATTTTGCTCCGGCGATATTACCTTGCGAAGTAATCGGCAGTACGTGTTCGAAATGTGGGTGGTGGTATTCTAACCCGCCCCGTTTCTAAACCCGCTACAATAATTATACGGAAATGGAGGTAAATTCAGTAGGAACTGTATCGTAGGCTGGTGTAATATGATCCATTGATGTGTACGGTGTTGTGGCGATTCTAATAATGCCAGTATATTGTCCTGATTTCCCTGAAAAGCCCAAGGTGTTCTATGTGCTCGGGACGACACAGTGGTAGCTGAGGGGACGAGTAGTCCAGGGATAAGTAGTCCTCGAAAGTTGTAAAGACGTAGATGGGTGCATTTTGCTCCGGCGATATTACCTTGCGAAGTAATCGGCAGTACGTGTTCGAAATGTGGGTGGTGGTATTCTAACCCCGCCCCGTTTCTAAACCCGCTACAATAATTATACGGAAATGGAGGTAAATTCAGTAGGAACTGTATCGTAGGCTGGTGTAATATGATCCATTGATGTGTACGGTGTTGTGGCGATTCTAATAATGCCAGTATATTGTCCTGATTTCCCTGAAAAGCCCAAGGTGTTCTATGTGCTCGGGACGACACAGTGGTAGCTGAGGGGACGAGTAGTCCAGGGATAAGTTGCCCGTCTCACAATCGAAAGATTGTGGGTTCGTGTCTCACCTGTCGCTACTTTTCGCCCGCGACCAATCGGCGTGAGAGATTGGCGATGCTACATGACTGAACGGTCGACGTGTCGTAAAGCCAATAGCCACCACAGTGCTGGTTGACGGCTGCTGGACGGGGATAGACACGTGCTTTGATGTGTGGACAAGTCAATGTGTAAGACAGTTAAGCGTCAACAGGCTTTCAGTCAAAGGGTGGTTGATCAATGGAATAGGCTGCCTGCTGATGTAGTGGAGTCCATCATTGAGCGTATTAGAAATATGGTGAACAATTTTTTAGGTTGGAGAACCTTGTTTTTTAGTTCTAATCGGTGATGTATGAGGTGAGACTTACGCTGGTAGATGTGCTCTGTACAGGCTCTAACGAAATGGATGGCCTGCTTCCCTGAAAAGCTCAATATGTTCTATGTGCCTTGGATGACACAGTGGTGGTTGGCGGCTGTTGGACGGCGATAGGCACGTGCCGTGATGTGTGCCGGTCAGGTAGAAGACTTGGACCGCAAGTTGGCTCACCTGGCGGAGCTGGAGGCAGCCGGCTGGTCGGCAGACGCGCCGGCCTCAAGCCGGGCCGTGGCCGCCAAGCAGGCCAGGCCGGCTCGCGCCAGGCCCGCACTGCCCACCGGACAGCGGCCGGCCGCGGGCAACAGGGCACCTCCCACTTCCAGTCTGCGCGCCGCCATCATTGGTAAGTGGCGCCGCTGTTGACATGCTGTAGAGGACTGCTGTGGCGAGTCGGGTGCCTGTCGTGAGTTGGTAGGTGACTGGCGAGTCAAGTGGTTGGTTAGGTTGGTAGGTGGCTGTGTGTCAGGTGGTGTAGTGAGTTGGTAGGTGGCTGTGGCGAGTCAGGTGGTTGGTTAGGATGGTAGGTGGATGTGGCGAGTCAGGTGTCTGCGGTGAGCTGGTAGTGTGTGTGTGTGTATGTGGTGAATTTTGCGAGCCTGCCACCGTGTTGGTGATCTCGGCTGTTGTGTGTGTGAACGTGTAAGCTATAGGTAGAGTAAAGTGTCACAGGAAGTATCGAGTTAAGGAGAGTGGATGAAGAATGAATATTAGAGTTGGCTTGTAGATAGTTGACGGAGGTACAGTTGACAGTTGAATGACATCTTCAAGGTAGATGAGTATAGATGAGCAGAGCTGAGCAGAGCTGAGCGGGGTTACTGTAGAGCTGAAGTGGTAGGGTTGGTCGAAGGTCGTAGGTGATGAAGTAGCAGAGTTGTCAGTCCGGACGGTGCCTCTTTAGGGTATGGGGTGTATGGAGTGGGTTGGGAACGCCACCCTACGTTGGCGCATCGCCAAAGTAGGGTGAACATTTCAAATACATATGCACTTTATTGAACGCTGATTATTTTTGTTTGTTTACTCTTTGCGGAAGCTCCGTTTTAGTTTTTTTCTCGTTCCTTTTTCATCGTGTCTTGTGGTTATTTTATTTGAATCTTTTATTCTTGTTTTCTTTTGAATGCATCTATTTCGTTTTTTTCCTCGTTCCCTTTTCTTTTCCTTTTCATATCCCATGCCATGAAGTATGCGTGTAATTGAAGGAAAGTGGAAGATTGTTTTATTTGAATCTTGTATTCTTGTTTTCTTTTCAATGCATCTTTTTCGTTTTTTTCCTCGTTCCCTTTTTCTTTTCCTTTTCATATCCCATGCCATGAAATATGCGTGTAATTGAAAGAAAGTGGAAGATATGTTCGTGTAATTTTGGATGTTCGTTGTTAGGGTGAGTTGTGATATTTAGTGTGATGTTGTTTGTGATGCAACAGTTTGTGATATGTTGTATTTCATTGGTGTATTTGGTGCGGTGTGTGTGTTTGATTGTAAGTGGTTGGTGACATGTGGTGCATTGTGGTCGTCGGCGTTTTACGTTTAGATTTTATTGTATTGTTTAGATTTTTACGGCGTTTAAATAGGAGTGGGTGAGTGCTGTGTGTCCGATGCGTGGTCGTGTCAGTGTGCGTTCCTTATGTATGGTGTTTTGATTGATAGTGTTCCAGTGTCCGCGTTTGAGGTATATTTCGTGGATGTGTTTTTGCGGAGTGCCATGTTTGCTGAATGTGTTTTTATCGCCTGGTGAATTGTGGAATAATAGTTAGGTTGTGGGTATGGCCAGTATGTGGTCTGTTGCAGTGGTGTGGCAAGGTTTGCTTCGGTGTCTGCGTGTTCGTCACCGTGTATGGTGAGTTGGTAGGCAGCTGTGCTGAGTCATGGAGTGCGTCCAGTGAGTCGGCAAGTATCGAGAGATAGAGGCAATCCAAATCTCACTCGGGTAGAATACTACAAATATCTGAACGTGAAGATAATTGCGATGACGTGTATCATGTATGGGGTAGATCTCTTCGGTGTAATTGTAAATCCCTTGCTGGTTCCTTTCACACATCTGTTTGCTACTGATGGAAACTACTGCTATGCAAAACGGTCATCTCAAATATTTGTCGGCATTGCTTTAGATTGTGGCGTGCCCAGCTCATAGGTGTATGTTGGCCGCCCCAGTTGTGATCAATGACAGCCTCCTCCCCTTCCCCCGTGATCGGTATGTCCGTTTCCCGGGAGCATGGCGTATGGTATGCCCTTTCCCGCGGATCTCCTCCCACCTGCCAGTGTTTTTAATGCAATACTACATGCGAAGGAAGTGTAAGAAATGTGTAATTGTGTTGTGAACGGCCGACTTGCGTCGTCCAAGCGGCCGAATTACCGTCAAGTAGGTTGGGTTGGTGGAATTATCAATTTTCAGTGGATATGCTGCGTTGGAGCATTTCTGGGAGTTTTTCGCGAAACAAAGCTTTTGCCCACGACAGCCGAATAGTCTTTCGCATTGCGATCTCGCAGTGTTCAAACGTTGTGAGCGAAACATTGGGTTTTGTCAGTACAAGTAAGGTCGCGTTTTTGTTTCTTGATTTAAAAAAGTAAAACTAGCCCCACTGTCGCTAAAATGTATCGTCTTCCCTTCCTCAAAATCACCCCTCCAATTGCACAATTTGTTCCCATCTGCCAATTAAACACGATTTTAATGCTGGTCTAATGTCATTTTGTCACTGTATCGCCACATACCCTGTGTTGTTATTGATCTTGCCTTTGTGACATTCATTTCAGGTCGCTATTGACGTCCGGACGCTGATTTGGTTGGTTTATTGATGGTTTTCATTATGTCATTCCAGTCCAATACAAAATATAAGTGAAAATGAACACTGCGGCAACATTTTGGACTAGGGAAAAAAATTACTCAAATGGTGCGTTCCACGACAGATCGAACAATGCACTTAACCCCATACATTTTGATTTAGACCAAAATTCGCTCACAGGGTAGTTTGCCTCTGAATACGACTGGGCAAATTACGGCCCGGTTCGACCAACGGTTTTTGAGTTATAGCCTCCGGCATTATTTTTAGGTCACATAACATGGGTTGGTTTGACAATAGATATATCATCAATGAGAAGAATACGATGGGCGCAAAATGACCTTTGCAGTCGACGCGCCCCTAAACACCAATTCATCATCAATGAGAAGAATACGGGTTGGCAAATTATATATATTTAAGAGAAAAAGGATTCACTAAGCATTCCCGATATAAAATATGAATATTTCCTTCATTTGATCTCGCGACCCATGACCTCGTGACCTCTCGTGGGCCCTAGCCCATGAAATTTGATACATTTGTGGGCGAAAATAAAAGTAGGCATCATTTCTCCGACCAAACAAGAAATTGAAAAATGCGTTCTTATAAATATCCGATATGGCCTTCCGCTCTTCGTGACTTTTTTCGATTTGCGTTTTCTGGATGGGACGGATTTTGTGTAAGCTTTCTTTCATTGGAAAGTTACAAGATGCAGAACAATGACATACAGACATATCAGCGGAAAACATTTTCCTAAGAAAAAACATCATACAAATGTTTGGTAAATCTTATAGCTTCTCTTAAAAACCATCACAAATTTCAAGGATAACAATTACCGATAGGTCACCCGTGGGTTTATCTATGTCTAGCGACGCAATTGTACTTCGGAACAACTGACATGCATTGAATAACGTTATTTATTCATTATAAATTATATAATATAACTATATAATTATTGTGTATTATTAAATCAGGTTCTATTACCTACATATTAAATATGACGCCGTTGGTAGGTACCTATAATAAACATGAGGATCACTGTGTTAGCGATCAAGCGTTAGGCAGGTTTATCATTTTGTGCTTAAGAAAAAACATTACGTCTCTGTGGATTGCTGATGACTATGTTTTAAATGCAAATAATCGCCGAGATGATTGTCTCGCGTATGGCTTCCTTCCCACACCATCCATACTCCGTACATATATCCGTACTCCCTATCCGTACATAGCTCAATACTCTAGCCTGGTAGTGATTCCGAGGGAGATAAAGGCGCCGGCGTTGATGAAGGCGGACAACAGGGGTTTGACATTGGGGAGGAAACGATAACATGCTCGGCAGAGCCGGAGCGGTGTACTACTCTGTTCTCGAAAACGCCTGGTAGAAAGAGGACTTGGTTAATTTTTCGACGTGCAAAAACGCTACAAGCAATGGCGATAGTCATTGTGTCGATCCTTATCGTCGCCATACAAAGCGAATAACCAAAAAGAAATGTTGCTTAAGTATCGGTAAACCTAATTGAAAACGTGAGCGATCCCCGCATTAATAGAGGTGTGGTTTTGTGTGACATTTTGAATCTGAATTTTTAAAGTAATGTTTTTAATGTCTCCGTTTAAAAAAAAAATCTTCAAGATCCGCGTTAGAAATATAAAGGATACGCCGAAGGAAAATTTTTTACAAACAAAAATCAGATCTGGCAGACTTAGAAGAACTAAGCATGCCATAATCGACAAATATATAAAATGCATCTTACAGAAATGTTTGAACTCAAAATTGACTTTCCATCGAGGAAAATATGTTTCGTTGGATGCCGTCTATCTGAACCTGTTGAGAAGTATATGAAATATGCCATATTGAAAGCCCTATAATTTTCTGAATACACATGGAATTTCAAAATTAACTCGTTAAAAATATCTTCCAGAAAAGGATATCTTAGACCAAGGTGATGCGCCAGGACGAGTTACTTCAGAGACCTCCTTAAAAGCATCTGTCAATTGATATTTACTGTCTCAAAGACCCATTTCCGGGAAATCCAAGCTGTTTGACCACTTTTATTACCAGATTTGATGCCCTATTAGGCATTGTAGTCACCAGAAATCACGGAAAAAGACCTGAAAACATCCTATTTCACCTATCGCGCAAAAATACAAGTTTAGTGAGGCTTTTTCTCGAGATTTACGACATAAAAAAAGAACAAGTAACGTGCCCACGACCCCGGATTCCATGTTCACCCCCCAAATTCGGTTTCGGTAAACTTCGAAATCGACGCCGTTTGTACCGATTTGGTTCTCAAAACCAAATCGACGCCGTTTGAACTGATTTCGTTTACCTAAGCATATGTATCATTGTGCAGTTCAGTGTCCCAAGAACGTGAATAATGAAGTCACATGAAGGTTGTGAAAATAATGTTTCCGGCCGCAGCCTACGTGCACCGTGACAGCAAAAAGTGGCTTGCAGTAGGATTTTACGTTCATGTAAATGCTGTTCTGCAGGTGGAAAGAAAGCATAATTGTACTTCTTGTTGTGATGTTGGCATGATGGAATATTGTCTGACTGCATCGTTGTCATGTTTGACGGCATTGAATGCATGTTTTAAGTAACCACCAGATGTTCTGATGTAGAATTACACCGTTACACGGAATTATGCTGCGACGCTATAGTGATCATAAAATGTTCAACTCTTGTTAAGGAAACTACAAGGCTACATTGGACAGCTAAACATATTTAAGTTGCAATACTAGTTTGCATCATCTGATGTTTATTTCGTTGTTCTATCCCATCGTTGTTCTCTTTGGGCGCTGTATGACCAACGCAGTCGATGCGCCCCTAAGCCCAAATAACCAACCCATTGTTGTTCTATTGTGCACTGTTTAGTGTAATGCAATAATGTGCAATATGCAGGGAGTGCCCAAAACGTAAACAATGAAACCGTAGGAAGCTTGTGAAAATGTTGTGGTAGGTAGGTTGTGCATGTTTTCGGGAATGCGCTATGTATACCGTGAACAAAAAATGTACCATGTTTACATTACGATAGGTATTTCATTGTACGTCCATGTAAATGATGCATACATGTAGAATGAAGGCATAATTGTACTTCTTGTGGTGAGGCCAGCAAAGTTGAACATGGCCAGATGTTTCGATCACCAGACCACCAGATCTTGCGGATAAAAATTACGTCGTCAAACGCAGATAAGCCTGTGGATGACCTATCGGTAATGGGTGATCTTGAACTTTGTGAAGTTTGTTAGGGCAAACGAGACTTGCTTCAATAGGTTTTGAATATTTTATTTTGTTAAGCAAACATTTTATATCACCCGTTTTTATTGCATTGTTCGATCCCTCGTAGTGGTCCAATGGGAGAAAACTTACTCGAAATCCGTCCGTTCCGAAAATCTCATCATAAAATGCCATGAAGAAGGTACGCCTATATGGGATATTTAAAAGCAAAACGCTTTTTTATTTGGCAGCCAAATAATGCCTGTTAGGATTTCTTCCGTCAGATTTATCAATTTCGATGGGATCAGTTGGCAAAAGGGGTCATGGGGTCACGAGGTCAAGCGTGAGAAGTAAATGTTGATGTTTTGTCACAGATGTTTTCTTTAATAATTTGTCTTCTCAAAGATGCAAATGTCACACCTCTTCATTATCCATAAGATATCTATCATTAAAGATACCCTTGTTGTATGACCTCAAAATACTGTCGGAAGCTATAACGCCGAAACCGTTAGTAGGATCTGGCTAAAACTCGGTAAGGCGTGTTCAGAGCGTAAGACTACCCTCTTCACAAATTTTGCACCAAATACAAGTTTAGTGGTTGTAAAATTTGCAAAATATTTGGACGATTTGTCGTGAAACGCACCAAATAAGTTCTGCGAAGTATCACGACCTTCAATTCCATTTTGCAATTGCCTAGTTCATTTGTTTAATCACCTTCGCCTAAGTTATACAAGCTATGCCATCCAAGGTACTTCCAATAATTTACATTCGTTACTTTTAAATATCATCTTACACTATGCTATATTGCCGATTTATTTCCACGTCATCTCAAGTTGTGTTTCTCAACGTTATCACGTTATCTCAAGTTGCATTCCCTTTTGGGAATTCCACGACAGATCGACCAGGGCCCGCCACCCTCATGTCTTATATTTTGAGCAAATGATTGATGCATAAGGTTATCCTATGCCCTGAACCACTTCATGCCGTTTTGGGGCTCTCCCTGACGGCCCGAGTCCTCCAACGGCTAGGGGTCCTCTTCGTCGGCGCAGGGGACCTCCTTAGCGATCCAGGGCCTCCCCTGTCAGGCCGGAGGCCCTCTTTCAACAGCTTGGGCAACTTCCATCGGCCCAAGAGCCCTTTCTGACGGCTCGAGATCCCCTGCGGCAACTAGGGCCCCTCCGTCATTTCAGGGGCCCTCTTTGACGACCCAGGGCCTTTTCCGGCAAGCAGGAGGGCCCTCTTCAAACGCTTGGACCCTGTCCATCAAGTCAGGGGCCCTCCCTTTCGGCTCTGATGACAGCTCGGTCTGGCCGAGTTAAACGTTCAATCCTCGATAATCTTCACATATGATAATGTTTGCGCTCTCCAAACGAACATTTGTAGCAAAAACGCTATTATTTTTGTGTTATGTGAAGCAAAAATATGATCTTTCCATCGTGTCAATTATAAAAAGTGAAGTTTCACGGGCATCGAGGTCACCGGAGGGTGACCTGGGATCATGTGGTAACTTTTCTATCATTTATCACATAAAAATATTACCGGAATTTGATTCCTTGAAACTTCGCTAGTTCAAAAATGTCTGGATGTTTATATTTTGAATGATATTTAGCATAGTTATCGGCCACCGAGCGTAACCTCGCAGCTTGACCTTCCAGAAATGTCCGAGTTTATAACTCCTGAACCGTTGACCTGATCGAAGTAAAATTTGTATAGATGAATGCAGAGCCTAAGATAACCCTACACACCAATTTTGCTCAAAATCTGAGACATGAGGGTGGACAATCACCCCTTTGCCTGGTCGATTTGTCGTGGGAACCCCTTTGCGTTCTACAAACAATTAATTACGACGCTATCGCAGTGTTAAAATAATTATTTATCGTAAGGTGTGAGGTGTCGAAACGTGTACTGCAGGATGTCGAAATCGCCATGGAAGTAATGTTATATAAAATCTTGCAAAGTCCTGCAATCCCCGTTTTGGGACAATTGCATGCATATGACTTCTCGTTTTGCGTCTTTTGAAAGGTACCTAATTTGGGGATGCCCATATCAACGAAAACTATACAACACCTATGCTATGAGGTATTGTATAACATAACACATCATAAGTAACCCATTCACCTGGAATTGCCCATGGGATGTTCGTTATCACGATCCCGGATCCGTTATGGTGAGCAAAAGTATGATATTTGTAAACGGGATACAGTTAGAAACGATGGGCGCCAAATGACCCTGCAGTCGGCGCGCCCTTAAACCCAAATAATCAATCAATCAATCAGTTAGAAACGAGGCATGAAGACTTCACAAACACGCACCAAGTTGCCCGATGTCGATACTTCTTTAGGAAGAATGTCGATTCAGTGTTCAGTAAGTGGTATATTCCACCCTATTTCCCGAATAATGTATCACTGCGCTATCGCCGGCGGACATCTGACCGTGTGACATCGTTGATGATTTGGGTGTTCGATCGTCAGCTGGACGGAAGAAGATGCAGTCGGAGGCGGCGGCCCAGCCTGTGTCGGTGGAGATGTGTGGGAGTCCGACACGGTCGGCAGCAGAGCCGGCTGGCACGCCGTCCCACGTGACGACAGGGCCGGCAGCGGTGCAGTGCCGCACTCCCGCCACTGGTGTCGGAGAGTCGCACTACAGTGTCACCGCCGCTGGAGGCACGCCACGCACCCCGACCACCAAAGGTAGGACAACGCCGTCGGCAGCCGCAGTGAAGTGTAACACCTACACACCCGCTGGACTTCAGCTCTCAACTACCGAACTGATCTCACAAGCCCTCACATTCCAAAGAACTGGAAGTGGTTGCCTACCCCACATAGAGTCGTGAAGTATCCGAATCCAAGTAATATGACTGGATGTAGGATATATGTAATGGGCTTTAGGAGCGAAAGATGTTTCAAAATACAAGTTGTTTTTAAGTATTTCAAGCGACTCAACAGTTCCACTGCTAGAGCATCCATGGAAGTGAGCATCATGCGGGGATAGGAATAGGAAAGCAAACAGATTGACGTGAGCCCTGGCATGAATATGTTCACAACGATATGAATATAGGTTTCGATGTGACTGTATGAACAAGCACACAACACAACACGATGGTACATCACGTGTGGTGTGAGGGGCCATGAACTGGACATATTGTTCACCGTTGGTTCAAGATTCCTAATCCACGTCGACCCGAGCAGCTTCAAGACTGCACAGTCACAAGTGATGGCCTCTCCATGCATGCTATTCAATCCCGAGGATGCTCCAGTAGCTAAACTGAGTCGTTTGAAGTATTGTAAAATGAATAATTTGTTGCATTTTGAAACATTTTGCGCTCTGGAACACTATTAAATATCTATTGCAACTCAATGAGTAACGGGCGAATACAAGATGTATTAGCCAATATTCAATAACCTACCTGGGTGTAGCTTAGGTACGTGCACATGCATCGGCATCTCATTTGATCTGGAAGCGTACATGGTTGACGGGCTATGTCGCATCTCACCCCCGCAGGCCGCACCAAGTTTCATATACAATGGTATGTAACGACTTGCAAATGACGTGTTCTCCAGGTTTAAATGGTCCCCGAATTCTGGTTTAGGCCCTAAAATGGCCTAAGGTGCTTTCTTCGTGCAGAGGGTCATTCGAGGCCACAGCCTCCTCGTTTGACCTAGACAAGTTGAATGATCAGATAGTGCAGGTTGTGAATATCTGAATACTTCGAGTACTATTCACCCGAACGCATTAAGAGCAGAAAACAAAAAGAAAACGTGAAATATTGTGTTTTAATCGTTATAATCATTGCTTCACGACGTTTGACCTGAATTTGTCTGGCCTAGATTCCCGGTGTTGAGATATAGAAAGTTCATTCACGTCGACGATCTTCCCACCAAATTTAGCTGGGATCGACTGATATGTCCGTAGTTCGGGTTCTCGCCGTTTTCAATCATCCCGGGACACTGCTCCACGGGGCCGCGGTAGCTCAGTTGGTAGAGCGTCGGACTCTTAATCGCAAGATTGTGGGTTCGAATCTCAACCGACGGCATTTACCGAGTCTACCCGCGACCAATCGGCGTGAGAGGTTGGCGACGCTATATAACCTAGCGGTTGAATGCCTCGTAAAAGAACCCAAGGGACACTGCTCCCCCACCCCACCGTCCCAACCGCGGCAAAGGCTGGGATTGTGCATCGTAGGCACCAGTGCGCTTGGCAGTGTTATTGCAGCTTCTTACTGCTCTGGCGAGTTGGTGCCTGTACGCCAGCATTATGTCGGTCTTGATATCGGTCTTGCGTCCTGGTGTTGACGTGTACTTTGATTGATGTGCATGGTGACCAGTGAACGGTATGTGCCTGGTGACCAGTAAACGGTATGTGCCTGGTGACCAGTGAACGGTATGTGCATGGTGACCAGTGAACGGTATGCGCCGGTGTCCAGTGAGCGCTATGCGACAGCGTCTTGTGTTCAGCGAGTGTTATGCGCCGGTGACTGGCGTCCAGTGAGAGCTATATACTCTGCTGTCCGGTGAGCGCTATATACTCTGCTGTCTGGTGAGCGCTATATACTCTGCTGTCCGGTGAGTGCTATACACTCTGCTGTCCGGTCAGCGCTATATACTCTGCTGTCCAGTGAGCGCTATATACTCTGCTGTCCGGCGAGCGCTATATACTCTGCTGTCTGGTGAGTGCTGTCCGGTCAGCGCTATATACTCTGCTGTCAGGTGAGTGCTATACACTGCTGTCCGGTCAGCGCTATATACTCTGCTGTCCGGTCAGCGCTATATACTCTGCTGTCCGGTCAGCGCTATATACTCTGCTGTCCGGTCAGCGCTATATACTCTGCTGTCCGGTGAGCGCTATATACTCTGCTGTCCGGTGAGCGCTATATACTCTGCTGTCCGGTGAGCGCTATATACTCTGCTGTCCGGTGAGCGCTATATACTCTGCCGTCCGGTGAGCGCTATATACTCTGCTGTCCGGTCAGCGCTATATACTCTGCTGTCCGGTCAGCGCTATATACTCTGCTGTCCGGTGAGCGCTATATACTCTGCTGTCCGGTTAGCGCTATATACTCTGCCGTCCGGTCAGCGCTATATACTCTGCCGTCCGGTCAGCGCTATATACTCTGCTGTCCGGTCAGCGCTATATACTCTGCTGTCCGGTCAGCGCTATATACTTTGCTGTCCGGTCAGCGCTATATACTCTGCTGTCTGGTCAGCGCTATATACTCTGCTGTCAGGTGAGTGCTATACACTCTGCTGTCCGGTCAGCGCTATATACTCTGCTGTCCGGTCAGCGCTATATACTCTGCTGTCCGGTCAGCGCTATATACTCTGCTGTCCGGTCAGCGCTTTATACTCTGCTGTCCGGTTAGCGCTATATACTCTGCTGTCCGATGAGCGCTATATACTCTGCTGTCCGGTGAGCACTATGCGCCGATGTCTGGTGTCCGGTGAACGTTTTCGCCGTTGTCCGGCTAGCGCTATAGGCCAGTGTCCGGTGAGCGCTATGAGCTGGTATTTAATGTCTGGTGAGCCTTAAACGCCGGTGTCTGGTGTCCAGTGAGCAGTGATAGATTATTAGTGAAATAGGGTGGCATATGCAACTTTCAGAGCGCTGAATAGACATAATTTCTAGGGAACTATTGATATGCTCGTTAATGTTTCCTTGTAAAATCTCCATGACTCATTTCTAAGAATATTTTCTGTATATGTGTCATGCTTATGTTCACCATTATGAATTGTGATGCACAAGCATCTTGTAACACAATTCCAGGTACCGAGATTGTCTAAGATGCAGTCTTAAGCAATGCCACCTGTTGATACCATGGTATTGCAATCATCATTAGCATAGGTATCTCTATATTAGGCGTCCCCCAAATTAAACGAAAGACATGCACTTACGGGATTTGCTCAAAATTGAGCTTGAAAGACAAACATATTTTAATTTGCATGCTGCCATGAAAATTCTGACATCCCACTGTACTCGTTTGGACAACTCACACCTAACAACAACAACAAAAACATTCTTTTAACCCTGCCAGTGAGCGTTATACACCAGTGTCTGGTGTCCGGTGTCCGGTGAGCATTATATGTCGTTGTCTGGTATCCGGCAAGCTTTGTACACCGATATTTGATGTCTGACGAGTACTATACGCCAGTGTCTGGTGTCTGATGAACGTTATACGCCGGTGTGTGTCCGGCAGATCTGGCAGCGCGTCAGCAAGGCGCCGATCTGCGCCGTTCTGTCCTGCTGAACAGAACACGTCGGCTCAGCGACCTTAGTCCGCTGGTGCGCATCTCTGCGGCGGCCAAACTGGCTCAGCAGCAGCACCCAGTCAGCAGCGAGCTGCCGGCGTCAGGGGACCAGCCGCCAGCGACACTGGACCGGGTCGATCCGAACGTGGTCACGCCCATGCAGGAACTGACTTTGAATTCTCTCCGTGCCAGCCGTACGTATCCCAGCGGCCCCGTCCATGCTGCGATCGATACTGAAACCACCACTGACTCATATCAGTGCCGGCCAACCACACACAAATACTGATGAGACACAACAATCCAAGCGAGCCACACACCAATCGTGATCAGACACATCAGGACTGACCCAGGCACACCAATACTGACTCAGGCACACCAATACTGACCCAGGCACACCAGTGCTGACTCAGGCATACCAGTGCTGACTCAGGCATACCAGTACTTATCGGACACACCAATATTGACCAGATACACCAATACTGATCAGATACACCAATGCTAACCAGATCCAATACTGACATGTAGACTTCGCAATGTTTAATGACGTGCTATTTAAGACTTGGCATCCTCGTCACCCAGTGAAAGATAAAACTATCGACCTTCAACGTCTGGTAATGTGGTGTGGTACAGTGATGTTTTTGTGGTGGATTGTGACGTATTTGTTTGTGTCATGAGGGGCTTGTCTGGAGTCGGCGTGAGTGATGCGCTTGTGTGTCGTCATGGGATAATTTGTCAATATCTATTGCTATACCCGTTATTCACAAGCAGCTGGCGTACGCGGGATAGCTCGTGGTGGCCAAGGTGCCACGAGGAGCAATTTGTTATGCTCTCCTCACGTACGTCCGGATTACACTATCGGTACAATCGCCCTCGCCGTTCATCCATCACCCTAGGTTCGGAAAGTTTGCACATGTCAGCTTGAAATTTTGCATCACTAGTGTTAATCATGTGGTCCGGAAAAGGAAGCTTATTACAAACATTCAGTGTCTAGAGTTTTTATTTCAGAGTATTAAGATCATCGGTATCGGCACTGATCATATCAACGAAAATGTCGTTTACGTACCTATAGTACACATGCCTACGGTAGTCGTAACCTATAGTACATGAACGGTCGGACAGTGCGGTAATTTTTCTTCGATATAGCTCATGGGCGAATAACACACCTAGAGGGTGTGTTATTCGCCGTGGTCACGCCGTTAATTTGCTGGTGAAGGCTACATTCTGGATAGCGGAAAGGCACGGTGCAGGCACATAACATTGCACGCAGGGCATTTCTGGGAATCTCAGGTGGTGTAGTTTCAGGATTTCCGTACATATAGTTCAAAATTATGTGCTTGTTTTCTGGACTGGGATATTGGTGAAATTGTTCGCGATGTCTAGAGAGACTAGCAAACCTTTCAGACTGTTAGCTCGCAGGATGTCCACAAAATCCTCGGATGACTTCACTGAGTGATCGATGGATATGTATGGAGATGACAAAGCTTTAAACTTTTTAGGAAACGATACGCGGGCGACGGAATTTGTGGCATGCTTTGATTGATTGCCATCTTTGTGCATTTAACATTTCTATAGACGTACCCCGGGCGATGCTCGCCAGTAACTGGAAATATACGCCACGAACCTCGGCATTAGCCGCACGGATCAGTTCGTCAGACCTACCTGAGCACCTATGCACACAAAAACACGCACCTGACCCCATGCGACAGACACGTACCGCCCGCATAAGTGCACAAGTGTTCCTCATGCTCGTAGCGTGTTCGGGTATCGTGACTATTGTGCATCGTGTATTGTACTTCATATGCTGTGGCTATTGCATGTCTATTGAGCGTATTTCATGAAATATTGGCGTACGTTCTTTTCTGTGTCATGCGTGCCTCCAGAATATGAAGGCTTCTAATTGAAACTGTATATATAATCGGTGACATTTCATATGACCTTGAAGTTAGAAAAGGATATCGCAAAAATGCTATATTTTAGAGCAAATGACAGTGTCATGTGTTCAAGCCACATGCTATGTTTATAGGGTCCCTGAACTTCCTTAGTTTCGCTTGCTGGGAGCCTGGTGCGAGGCAAGATTAACCACCTGTTGATGTGCTGGTTAGAAGGTGAATTTTACATTTAAGTGAAATTAAGACCCTTTGTCCTAATTCGTAGAGTAATGAAGGGGAAGTATTAGCGGAAGGGGCTTAATGAACGCATATATTCGTTCGCAGTTATTTGTCAAGCTTACGCAATAATGAATGAATTAATCATGTGTGATCGAATATATGCATTCATTAAGTCTGTTTGGCTGATATTATCCCCTTCATTACTGGAGGAATTAGGTCAATGTGCCTTAATTTCACTTTAATGGCTCTAGTCACTTCAACATTTCAAGCAATCAACCATTGTGAATTTTACATGTTTGTGACTGATGAAGTGCCTTGCACGGTAGCTTAATCGCTCTAAAATATAGTATTTTTGCCAATATTTTTCTAACTTCAATGAGATCATATTCAATGTTACTGTTGTAACATTGAATCTTATCATGCCCCTTGCAGCCACATCTAAACACAACATGTATCATCATTTATGATACGTGTTGTACATTTATGTTACACACAACATTTTAATTTGTATGACTATGTTGCTATTGTATTATATTGCTTGATTTAACTACAAATGAAGATCAGTGCCAAATACGATGCGTATGGCATGCAACGAAGAATCGGAGCAACTGCACAGTATTTCGCGTCGGCACTACTTCTGGTTAGTGGCGTAGCCAAGGGGAGGCGAAGGGAGCAGCTGTCTTCCCCTGAAGGGTCTGAGGGGTCCTCCAGACGACCGCCTTGATGGGCCCTCAAGGCGTCGGTGCATGGGTCCGCAAGGGGTCCCCGGGCTGACGTGAAGGGGCCCTGAGCCAACGGAAGGGATCCCGGGCCGATGCAAATTATCCCGGCTCAACGGAGAGTGCCACCGGGAAGATGTTGAGGGCCCTGGGCTGAGCCAACGTGGAGGGCTTCCAGGTCGACTGAGGGGCCCCGGGTCGTTGGAAGGGCCCTCGGGTTAACGGAGAGGACCCCAGACCAATATGAATGGCCCCTGAGCTAACGGCGGGACCAAGTCGAAGAAAGAGCCCTGACGTGATGGAGAGGGCTCAAGCGTTTGAAAAGAGGTCCGGCCTTCCGGAAAAGGCCCTGGGTTGTCGAAGAGGGCCCCTTGACCGACTTATGGGTCCCAAGCCATACAAAGGGTCCCTGGCCTGATGGACGGACCCAAACTGTTGAAAGAGGGCCTCCGGACCGACAGAGCAGGTCCAGGATGGCTAAGAAGGGCCCTGCGCCGGCTAAGAGGGCCCTCAGTCGCTGGAGGACCTTAGACCGTCTGAGAGGTCCCAGAGCCGGCATGAAGGGCCCCTGGGCCGAAGGAGGGACCAAAACCGCACACTAAGAGGGCCCTTGCGTGATCGGGAAGGCCCAAGCTGCTGAAAGAGGGGCCTCCAGCCGTACGGAGTGTCTTAAGCCGTGAAGGAAGGCCCCTGAGCCGACGGAGGGGCCCTGGTCCGGACGTGTAGGACCACTGAATCGGCTTTGGCTCACGCTGATGGAAAGGGGCTCAGGGCTGACGGCGGGCCTCACGCTGATGAAGAGGGCCCCGAGCTACGGGGACGGTCCGGGCCAAAGCGGAGGGTTCCCGGTGCTATGTAAAGGGCCTTTAAGCACATGGAGGAGACCGGAATGTGAAAAGGCAGTGTCGTATCCAAAGGTAAATTGGCGACCTCCCACTGGTGACTGCGGTGGGGCCCTGCAGGCGACCGCGGTCATGGCACTGCAATGGGCCCTCAAGGCGTAACGGCACATATATAACCGTGGTACAATTTAAGCGCATCTAACAGTTTCTGGAAAGCAGGGTGGGAATTAAAGCACTTCTTCGGATATTTTGTCTCTGAAAACTGTTTTTGCACTCCGAGTTCGTACTGGATGGGATGGGCTTTGCGTGTACTCCGACACTAGCATGTGGAAGGAACACAAATATCACTAAAAACAAACAAGACAACATCCACCAAAGGGATGTTATTCTACGGCGATTGGGTGTCAAACTACGTACACACCAAGGTACTACTTCTCATCTACCGTGAAGCACTAGGATAAACGTTATGGACGAGAATGATCAACTCTGGTCGAGGCGCCCTAAAGCCCAAATAACTAACTAACTACTATATATCTAATATATACTATTATCACTCCACTATATGCTTAGCTACTTTCGTGCCAGTCAGCACCCAGACCACAGTAACACACACACAGCTACACTCAAGCTGAACCACCAGAAATGCCGATAGCCACGTGCCAATACCGTTTTCAAGACCGCGCGCGAGCAGACCGAATAAACTGATATCCAGGTACTATGACTCCTACCGAGGCGACTCCAGAAACCTGCTTTCACGACACCCCATATGGTGAGAAGCGACAATTTTCAGAGACGTCCTCTGGAGCCTGATTGCGATTTTCCAGTGCCCATGCGCGAGATCTTCCCACCTGCCTTGACATGTGCGTGATGGGTTGTTACATGCCATATAATATAAAGTAATGTCATCTGGCTCTGCGCAGGTCCGTTTATCACGTCATTAATGTTCGCACTTTGGTGTCTGAGCAGCGGAGAGTTAGTTATTAGGGTTTAGGGGCGCGTCGACCGCAGTGGTCATGCAGCAGTAGCACTCATAACCCAGTTAGTCATACCGACGTGTCCAAGTGGAAACTAATCGAGGCGGCGTATTCTATAGTACATTGTCTAAATCATGGCCAAGTCGTATACGCATAGTCTTATTCCTTGCTTATTTTACCACATGCCATACCATGAGTGGCGGACATTCGGACCGTAATGTGAATACTGCCGGTCTTCTTGGTTAGTCTGCCGATGTTTTTTTTTTTTTTTTTTGTTGTTTTTTGGGTGGGGGAGATAATTATAGGTCGGAATGGTGCATTTTTTCGTGAGATTTCATCCAACTTAATCATGTGCCCATACAGAACATGTCGCCGTATAGCTTATCCTGAACCAAATTGCTGGATGACATTATCAGTCGCTCAGTTACTACCAAAATGATTGCGGAGCATCGAATAGAGTATTTCCATGAAACGTTCTTGGTGGGGCCCTGGTCCCACCAAAGGTACAGGAAACTCCCCTGAGCTGTAGCATTCCGAGTCAGAGGCGCAGCCAAGGCCCCCTCCCTCCTGGAAGCGTTCTTGGTGGGGCCCTGGTCCCGCCAAAGGTACAGGAAACTCCCCTGAGCTGTAGCATTCCGAGTCAGAGGCGCAGCCAAGGCCCCCTCCCTCCTGGAAACGTTCTTGGTGGGGCCCTGGTCCCACCAAAGGTATAGGAAACTCCCCTAAGCTGTAGCATTCCGAGTCAGAGGCGCAGCCAAGGCCCCCTCCCTCCTAGGAACCAAAAAATTCGCCAGATTAAATTATAAATTTTGATATTTCTGTCCTATATTGTACAGCTCTGCGAAAATATTTCCCGTGTTTTTCACCTTCCACCGAATGTGCGTGCGAACTCAATGTGGGCAATTTTCCCATGATTCTAGTTCAATTAACACAGCTTCCTCCTCGCTCTATCGGGTTATGCAATTG
Source organism: Ashinkailepas kermadecensis (assembly GCA_034440615.1). Taxonomy (NCBI): domain Eukaryota; kingdom Metazoa; phylum Arthropoda; class Thecostraca; family Neolepadidae; genus Ashinkailepas; species Ashinkailepas kermadecensis. Next base: position 159,528 of record JAOTOM010005015.1, on the reverse strand, counting down.
TTTTAAAGGATTGTGCATTCACGATCTGCGGTTATTGTATGCATGTTTTCGGTGAGAAGTGTTTCATAGCCATGTTTTCCATAATTATGTTGATAATGTTTATATATCGCCTAATAGCAACTTTACCGGAAGTCCTTCCAAAATATCACCGTCGTTCGCACCGGTAACACTCACTGTTTTGTTTATTTTGGACCTGAATGTATCTGCAAAGGCATGCCCAAAAATGAGGGTGTTATTAGAATGCTCAAACTATGGTGAATGGCTACGCACCTCTGAACTGAAGTTGATTTCAACGAAAACAAAATTGTGATAGCTTGTTGCTACTGAGCCTATTTTGGTTTTACCACTTCGTTATTCATTGTTGCGCTACCACTAATGAAAACAAGAGCAATACTGGTGGCTGAATCGTATCAGTCGCATCCTACATAACTGACGGGTGTTGGTTTATCCAGTCATCTGCAATGGAAACTCGTCCTTCGAACGGTGCAGTTTTCTCACGCTTCGTATTTTTGTAGTCTATCATCAGTCTCCGGAGGTTCTAGCTTTACATTGGAGTATTATTATATGAGTATACACTGCTATGTGCTGCCCGATCTTGGCTGCTGAAGGTGAGCACATTTATCCGGTTAGTCGTCAGACGACGGTCCACAAAGTTAGACAGGTCACACCTGTTGTATGCCGGTTCGCACTTTCAGACATGCAGTACGTCTCTCTGAGACTGCGAATAGTCCCACGAGCGCCATGGTGCAGAGCCACATGCAGTGCCACACTGGCATGACGTACCTTTACATGACACACTACGAATAGTCCCACGAGCGCCATGGTGCAGAGCCACATGCAGTGCCACACTGGCATGACGTACCTTTACATGACACACTGCGAATAGTCCCACGAGCGCCATGGTGCAGAGTCACATGCAGTGCCACACTGGCATGACGTACCTTTACATGACACACTGCGAATAGTCCCACGAGCGCCATGGTGCAGAGCCACATGCAGTGCCACACTGGCATGACGTACCTTTACATGACACACTGCGAATAGTCCCACGAGCGCCATGGTGCAGAGCCACATGCAGTGCCACACTGGCATGACGTACCTTTACATGACACACTACGAATAGTCCCACGAGCGCCATGGTGCAGAGCCACATGCAGTGCCACACTGGCATGACGTACCTTTACATGACACTGCGAATAGTCCCACGAGCGCCATGGTGCAGAGTCACATGCAGTGCCACACTGGCATGACGTACCTTTACATGACACACTGCGAATAGTCCCACGAGCGCCATGGTGCAGAGCCACATGCAGTGCCACACTGGCATGACGTACCTTTACATGACACACTGCGAATAGTCCCACGAGCGCCATGGTGCAGAGTCGCATGCAGTGCCACACTGGCATGACGTACCTTTACATGACACACTGCGAATAGTCCCACGAGCGCCATGGTGCAGAGCCACATGCAGTGCCACACTGGCATGACGTACCTTTACATGACACTGCGAATAGTCCCACGAGCGCCATGGTGCAGAGCCACATGCAGTGCCACACTGGCATGACGTACCTTTACATGACACACTACGAATAGTCCCACGAGCGCCATGGTGCAGAGCCACATGCAGTGCCACACTGGCATGACGTACCTTTACATGACACACTGCGAATAGTCCCACGAGCGCCATGGTGCAGAGTCACATGCAGTGCCACACTGGCATGACGTACCTTTACATGACACACTGCGAATAGTCCCACGAGCGCCATGGTGCAGAGCCACATGCAGTGCCACACTGGCATGACGTACCTTTACATGACACACTGCGAATAGTCCCACGAGCGCCATGGTGCAGAGCCACATGCAGTGCCACACTGGCATGACGTACCTTTACATGACACACTGCGAATAGTCCCACGAGCGCCATGGTGCAGAGCCACATGCAGTGCCACACTGGCATGACGTACCTTTACATGACACACTGCGAATAGTCCCACGAGCGCCATGGTGCAGAGCCACATGCAGTGCCACACTGGCATGACGTACCTTTACATGACACACTGCGAATAGTCCCACGAGCGCCATGGTGCAGAGCCACATGCAGTGCCACACTGGCATGACGTACCTTTACATGACACACTGCGAATAGTCCCACGAGCGCCATGGTGCAGAGCCACATGCAGTGCCACACTGGCATGACGTACCTTTACATGACACACTGCGAATAGTCCCACGAGCGCCATGGTGCAGAGCCACATGCAGTGCCACACTGGCATGACTTACCTTTACATGACACACTGCGAATAGTCCCACGAGCGCCATGGTGCAGAGTCACATGCAGTGCCACACTGGCATGACGTACCTTTACATGACACACTGCGAATAGTCCCACGAGCGCCATGGTGCAGAGCCACATGCAGTGCCACACTGGCATGACGTACCTTTACATGACACACTGCGAATAGTCCCACGAGCGCCATGGTGCAGAGCCACATGCAGTGCCACACTGGCATGACGTACCTTTACATGACACACTGCGAATAGTCCCACGAGCGCCATGGTGCAGAGTCACATGCAGTGCCACACTGGCATGACGTACCTTTACATGACACACTGCGAATAGTCCCACGAGCGCCATGGTGCAGAGCCACATGCAGTGCCACACTGGCATGACGTACCTTTACATGACACACTGCGAATAGTCCCACGAGCGCCATGGTGCAGAGCCACATGCAGTGCCACACTGGCATGACGTACCTTTACATGACACACTGCGAATAGTCCCACGAGCGCCATGGTGCAGAGCCACATGCAGTGCCACACTGGCATGACTTACCTCACTACCGTGCGATACAAAATTGGCCACCCGATTCGCATTTCCGTATGAGTACTATTTCAGGCGTGGAATGTGTTTATTATAGCATCCCTACAGGGAATATGTATGTCACGGAATATAGATCGCATTTTGCACGGTATCTTATTGTACATCGTGATGTGTAACTCGTGTGAACTGATGTTCACTTGCTTCTCTGATTGGATGACTCAAGAAGCCTATGCAGTCGGTGCACCCCTAAACTACAATAGCTAACAATATTTTAAACCTCTAGTATTGTAAGAAGTCTTAGTTAAATTCTTCACCATATTGTATCAATTGACTACATTATATTGTATTGTCCAGGACTAAAATGTCCTGTTATGCAATGAAACCACTCTGAAATGAGTATTGAAATTCGGTTTAACAGAGCATCGAATCGAAGCCCCAACAACATGACTATAGTAGACGGCTCAATACACACCCAGTTCTGTTCGGTCAGCGTGACAGTCTCCTGGGGAGATACACGATGCAGACGTGCCCTGGGATTCGACAGGACCGGCATCACCAGTCAACGTTCCACTCGCCACGACTTTCACGATGGAAATCCACAACAACCTACCATGTCACCTGAATGAAAGTAAAATAAGGTGAAACGTTTTGGCCCACATTGACAAGGAATGCTGTGCCTTTAATAAAAATTAGATATATTAGATCTCAAGCTTTTCGATCATGGATCATTTTCAAGTGTAATTTATACCATGTCACCTGACCCGATGTACGACACATGACCCGATGCACGGCACGGTGAAAACCCCGACAGCCCGGCGGAAGCGCGACCTATCTTGTGTCTTTTTGATCCTGGTCGATTTAAACCATATAACTACTGGGGCTCTGATGCCTGGTGATCAAAAGATTAAGAGAGGATGGCTCTGTAGCGAATCCAACTGACCGGTTCCAAAATAAGCGCCTGCGGGCGTCACGCGGTGTCAACATAACTGGATGTCACGCGCCACGAGAAGCAGCTGGGAGTCGAGCGAAATGACAACTGCACGAACAATCGACACCAGGGTTAAGGGAGACGTCACAACCCTGCCAGTCTCACGAATGGCTGGGAGACATGCCCAGTGAGGCCCCCAGTGATGTCGCTGCCCTTGATGACGCCGCCTGCAGGCCTCGATGACGTGCAGTCACAGATACATGTGGTCATGGCGCGTGTCAAATGAAGCTGGCCAACTGCTGGTGGCAGTGAGCGGGTATTGACCAGTATTGCAGCGGGTATTGTGGATTCACAACGACAACAGTCCGACAATTTGGTACAACTTGTGCACGATCCAGATAGTAAGTCGGTAGCATTTAAATTAATACAATGTTTAATTGATACTGCAGTTACCATATGCCCATCAATCTGCAAGTCGCGGATTACGAAAAGTAACCTTGCAGCTGCCAATCCAGAACGCAGCAGATTATAAATTAGCTTGCACTGATCGGACGTAAGACAGACAGATGAACACACGTGAACGGACGGACAAACAATGTATTGGCGCAATCCGCGATGGAAAAAAACTGTCAACGCCGTCGGCGTCCAACACCATCGCCGCATCAACAATTGTCCGCGCTCGCTGTCACAGCCCAGCAGTCGACGGAGCACCAGAGGAAGTGTTCACCCTTACTGCACAGTCCACCGCCCATTGCCAAATGTTCTGGCTCACGGCCGCTGATCGCGGTCCATGGCCGCTGATCGCGGTCCATGACCACTGATCGCGGTCCACGGCCACTGATCGCGGTCCATGGCCACTGATCGCGGTCCACGGCCGCTGATCGCGGTCCGCGGCCACTGATCGTGGTCCACGGCCGCTGATCGCGGTCCATGGCCACTGATCGCGGTCCACGGCCGCTGATCGCGGTCCATGGGCAATGGTCGCGGTCCATGGCCACTGATCGCGGCCCAACATGTCATGCCTGTGGCGCGCACACAGTCTGTCAACTGCACAAGCCCGTTGCCTTGACACACGTGGCGCTGCCACTGACCGGGAATGTGTAGCTAGCGGGGAAGCGACCTGACCCGTGCCGAGGTCACGCGTCGACTCATGTCCCTGTCGGCGCAGCCGGTCGTGCTCGCCGCCGCCCCGAGACCTGTCCTTCCTGTCACTCTGGGCGTCTCCAGACGAGACATGTCGGCGTGTTCGTGATATCCCCACTGTGAACCGTTCTGTCGCGGGAGTTCCACAAAAATTTCCTCCAGCGCAGCCTCAGCGGCCGCCGGTCCACCGGCCCGAGATACGGCCTGCGGTCTTGAGGCTAAGGGTAGCCCGCTGGGCAGGTGCGGCAGTTGGTGGTGCGCTGGTCTAAAGGTAGCCTGCTGGGCAGGTGGTGGTGCGCCGGTCTAAGGGTAGCCTGCTGGGCAGGTGGTGGTGCGCCGGTCTAAGGGTAGCCTGCTGGGCAGGTGCGGCAGCTGGTGGTACGTCGGTCTCGGGCACAGTTTTGCACGCTCGGTCCTAGCCTCGTCTAGCGGGCAGCGGGCGTGACACGTGTTGGCGATCCCCTCAGCCGTCCGTACTGCTGCACCCGCCATACCGCTGCACCCACCATACCGCTGCACCCGTCACCATCCCCTCTGTGAAACACGTGTGGTATCCGTACTGTGTGAACTTCTGCAGTTCATACACTCGACCATAAATAATCTGTCTGGACAGCCGTCGTCTGCGTGACGGCGATAGTGGCCGACAATGCCGGTCTGCCCGGCTGCAGGTGGCCTGACCTGACCTGACGTGATGACCCACTGGCGGCAGGTCGCCGCTGCCGCGCGCCAAGTCTGCTGGACGGCCCACTCGGTAGTCCGATAGCTCCACCGACCGGCGACCTGATGTGGTTTCACTCTCCGACCGGTCGCCGCTCGTCCAGCCGGAAGGGAGTCGGCCACCAGTGACCGGACCTGAGCCGGCCAGCAGCCGATGGTCGCCTGCTGCCTACTCCACAGTGGCGGCACACAGCCGATGGTCGCCTGCTGCCCACTCCACAGTGGCGGCACACAGCCGATGGTCGCCTGCTGCCTACTCCACAGTGGCGGCACACAGCCGATGGTCGCCTGCTGCCCACTCCACAGTGGCGGCACACAGCCGATGGTCGCCTGCTGCCCACTCCACAGTGGCGGCACACAGCCGATGGTCGCCTGCTGCCCACTCCACAGTGGCGGCAAACAGCCGGCCGCCGCAACAGAGGATCGCCACAAACTGGCACTAGGCACTGGACACGTGGAACTGTGCATATATTGTTGGCGTATAGCTTGTGGGGTGTGCGTGTCGTGTACTTATAGTGTAGCATTCGTGTGACTTAGTTCTGATCAGGACTTGTTGCAGATCTTGGGATTTCCGTCTTGTTTTCTTTTAATATGCCCTCGTCTTTTATCTGCTAATTAATTACTAATTAACGGCTAATATTCAACCGGCTGGAATTCTATACGCATCTGTTTCGTGGTCTCTGTTCAAAATTTGGTCATCATCCCAGGTCACCAGGGATTTTCATGCAAACCATCGGATGTGTGAGGTCACCGCAGAACTGCACGGGCCGATGATATAGGATATCGAGTGATCCGTAATTGGTTGCCCAACAAGTTATTCGCCCAGTGTGTGCCGTCGGTGTAGTCTGTACAAAACAGCGCATCTCTGGGCCGACCGGACGGTCGAGTTTACGTGATGCATACCGATTTGTGTTGAGTTATTCTGATAGTGATCCGTACACAGGTTTGATGGTGACTGGCAACTCGGATGTTATCAGCACAGTGAACCACTCACTGTTCCGTCAGCGCATTTAGCCACCCGCGGTACCATCAGCGCATCTGGAAACTCGCAGGGTCCTCAGTGCATCTGGCGACTAACTCTGAGCCCATAGGGCCACTCGCTGTGCCATCGGCGTATGTCGCCGCCCACTGCCATCAGCTGCCGCCGCCTACCCAGCACATCCATAGCGCAGCATGCGTCGTGCTGACACTGCCATCTGTGTTGTAGTCGCCAATATGTGTCCAGAACCACAATATATGGGTATCTTTTCTACGTGACCAGGAAACGAAAGAGATTAAAATCATATATTTTTCGTTGTCATCAAGAGCATTTCGTCTCCGGGTAATTGTTCTTAACTTTCCACTTAGTTTGGATTGTGACCGGAACTTAACTGACCAGAATCTATTTAAATTTGATGGAAATATCAAGTCTTTTGGGTGGGCGCTAAATGATCACGCTTTGGTCGAAGCGCCCTTAAACCCAAATAAGTCTTTTGGGCCCTATTATATGGCTTCATTTCCAGTAATATGTACTAATATTATTTCATCCCTGTGTGCATGTACCTTTCAGGCTGGTAGTGTGACTACCACCGACTTTACGTTTTTCGCAACTGGGAAATTTCGACGCTAGTCCCATGGAATTCGGCAACGATTCGTTGCGCCAGACTCGTTGAAAATAGTCACTTAAAAGTCTGTCTGACAGAGATGACGAGATAGCCCCATGGAAAAATATGGCTGATTGTTGCAGTTGGATTCTTTCTCACTGATTCCTAAATTCCGAATTGAAGATACGTGCTTCGAACTCCGTAAAGCTCATTCGATAAAAAGGAAGCTTGCATTTCGCAAATGAATAGGCTAAAAAATTACGCGGCTCGAGTCCAGGATTTCGAAGCAACCATGGTGTAGGGTGAGTGAGGAGGCTGCTCACCGAGTGGGTCCGGTGTGAGTGAGTGAGGTGAGGTGTGAGTGAGGCAGCTAGTCGCCTCTGACTGGTCCGGTGAGGTGAGGTGTGAGTGAGGCAGCTAGTCACCTCTGACTGGTCCGGTGTGAGTGAGGAAGCTAGTCACCTCCGACTGGTCCGACGTGAGGTGAGGTGTGAGTGAGGCAGCTAGTCACCTCTGACTGGTCCGGTGAGGTGAGCTGTGAGTGGGTCCGGTGTGAGTGAGGCGGCTAGTCGCCTCTGACTGGTCCGGCGTGAGTGAGGAAGCTGGTCATCTCTGGTGGGTACGGTGTGAGTGAGGCAGCTGATAGTCAGGGGTGTCGCTGTCGTCCTTGACAGCTGCGGAATAGCGCCGCGGCATGTCGGTCATCTCTGAAGGTAGCTGCGGGACAGCGCCGCGGCATGTCACCGTCATCTCTGACGACAGCTGCGGGACAGCGCCGCGGCATGTCAGTCATCTCTGACGACAGCTGCGGGACAGCGCCGCGGCATGTCACCGTCATCTCTGACGACAGCTGCGGGACAGCGCCGCGGCATGTCAGTCATCTCTGACGACAGCTGCGGCTTGACAAGCGTCATCTCTGACGTCTTGTCGCGCCGATAACCGTCGTGCACGTGATTGCAGTACAATGCGTGACTATTTTCCAACCGACAATCCGAACGTCGATCAATGCAAGATCCAACCGTGGGCATTAGTGTCGCCAACGTGCCAGGGCGTGAGACGGCAGCCCCATGTTGGCTGCTTTGTGGGAATGAGGACAGCTTGTCTGTGTGTAACTGGTGGTTATCCATGCATCCATACACCCGCAAAAATAATTCTGAAACTGCGAGTATATTCCCTATCTGCAGTATTGGACCAGTCACGTGATGACGTTGAGTGATGGCGTGACCACCTTCAGTTTCCAGGTGGGCCCAGCCCCAGAGGCGCCAGAACGCTTTTCAATCTAGAGTGTGATCGTCGCCGTCCGTTTCCTCCTTCCTCACACCTTTCGTAAGAAGTTTGGATTTCCGTAGCTGTTTCTGGAGCTACAATATTTGTTGTTTGTGTTCTACCATCATAATTTTTAGTTAGCTGCTCGAAATCTCCTGCCATGCTCCTATGCTCCTGACACAAGAGGCCGATCCCCTTCTGGGCGGCCGAGGTGTCCGCTGTCGAGACAAAATAGTTATCTTCGGCGGTCATGCAATGACTGGTTATTACGCAGGTGCCATACTTTAAACCTTCACGGATCGTACGTGCGTCAAAACAGTTCATATTCGGAGTCGATGGTGGACTTCGGCGGTCATGCAATGACTGGCTATTACGCAGGTCTCATACTTTAAACCTTCACGGGTTGTACGTGCGTCAAAACAGCTCATATTCGGGGTCGATGGGGGACTGTCACGATTTCGCCAACGAATCACTGCCAGGATTTCGCCTGGTTGGTCTGTAATTGTGGGAACCCCTGCAGGCCACATCCTTGAATATGGCTTGGTGGCGCACGAATAGCTATGTGCGGTGTATCAAGTAATTCCAACGTGACTAATTTTTTTAGGATAATTGTGATGGTGTGCCTTTTGAACTTGTAACTTGAGTGACCCGTGTAGGTCACGTGTTGAATTTGGTCCTGTGCACTGGCGGATCCAGGGGGCCATTCCGGCCATGCCCCCCCCCCCCCCCCCCAAGCGCTTCAAAGGGGTGTCATAGTGTCTTTTGCCCCCCCCCCAAACCAACAAAAGTAAACTGAATTAAAATGCAGTAACCTTTGCTGAAGTTAAAAAATAGCGTTCCGGGTGAAATAATCTCAAATTTTAAAGTTATTTTGTTATAATTGTTTGGTCAGCCTCCCCCCTCCCCCCGGGAGGGGGAGGCTAACGCCGTAAACCGAAAGCTGCTGCCCCCCCCCCCTCAAACCGGTGGGCTAGATCCGCCAGTGGTCCTGTGCATCGTACATGCCTATATTATGCGCATTAGGTAGTACCCCTGTGACGGTGGTTAGGGAAATCGTGATATTCTGCCCTTTTCACGTCCAGCTTGAATGACGCAGGACACAGTACGACACAGGTTTAAATGTGGCTCCACTTAACATCCACAACGGTGTCCGACTTTGATGACTCATGTAGGGCACATATTTTAATGTGGCTCCATGCAGTGCAGCGCTGGGCTTGCATCATGTACTACCTCTGTGGCAATTTTTAAGTAAATCATGGGAGTCTGTCCTATTGGCCTCCAACTAGAATGACCCCTGTAGGTCACAGGTTTTAATGTGGCTCCATGGAATATATTGTATTCGGGATATCAGGAAGTATTATTGAGACCGTTTGTGGTTATGTAATGGTCTACTCTGTTCACCCAGTATGGGAGACGCCTGTAGGCAGTTCCCCCACTCCCTGAGAAGTTGTGGGCCCCCAAGAATCGCACTGGGGTTGGAAAAGGATTACCCCGACTCTCAAATCCTGATGGGACCCACAAATCGAACCGGGGCCCCTAAAAATCACATGAGGGCCCAAGAATGTCGCGAATGGGCCCCTGGAAAGTACGCTGGGAACTCCAAAATCGCACCAAGGCCCCTGAAAATCATGCTGTGAACAAAAAAAAGCGTGCCGGGGTCCATGAAAATCACGACTGGGCCCCAAAAGGTCGGGCCGGGATCTCTGGAAAAAAACATGTCCTGGTGTTGCCAAAAAATCGCGCCCGGGCCCCGGAACTCACGCTAGGGCCCGATAGTCGCACCGGGGCCCTTAAAGTTTTGTCGGGACGACCAGAAAAAAGTGAAACAGAACAGTATGGGCGTGGTAAACCACTCCCAGTCCCAGCAACCGCTCTAGAAGATCCCAAAACGTGGTGGGCTCCCGGAAACGTGACGAGGCCAATAAAACTCACGCTATGGGTTCCAACAAATGACGACCTTGCCCAAAAAATGCTTAGCCGCTGTCTTTGAAAATCACGTGATTTCGTACTGGGGGCCTACAAAGTTGCGCCGATTCCCACAAGTCGCAGGTGGTTTCCCAAAAATCAATTCCTATCCGGAAGTCGCTGCGGCCACAAAAAATGCGTCGAGGACCCAAAAATACGCGCCGAACCCCGGAAAAGAAACATTTTGGGCACCGAAAAAAATTCACCGGGGCCCCGAAAAAAATTGTGCCGGGTCAAAAATATCGCACAGGAATATTTTAAAAGTACACATTGACGCCAAACAAAATCACAAAGGACCTCCATCGAATGGACAGGAATAACGGAAAATGCAGAACAGTTCCCGACAGAGAATCCTCCGAATGGCCTTTCTACTCTAGTGCCATCGGCTGAAAAAAAAAAAATTGAACAGCCGCAGTCGCGCACCAAAGAGGCAAATCTCCCTCCTGAAGTGGTGGTCTCCCAGGAATCGTGCCGGGTTCACTTCCCCCCCCCCCAAAAAAAAATATATATGCGGTCCAATGAATTTGCGAAGTGGGCTCTAAATAAATACAGCGTGCACCAAAAACCTCACTCCAGGTCCGAAAATTGCGCTGGGGGTCCAGCTAAGAACAACGCACCCCACGAACTCTCGAGTTCTCAAATTTCGCGCTCGGGACCTGAAATCCCGATCGGTAGTCAAAAACTCGAATCGGGTTCTCAAATTCCACTCTACTCCCGAACATTGGCGTTGGTGACTCCAAACAAGCACAGCGTGGTCCAAAATGGCATCTGTACCCGACAAAAATCAAGCTGAACCCTCCAAAATAAGGAGGAATTCCGAAAAAATCATAGGCGGAAGAACGTCTCAAAAAGTGTGTGGGCCAGGGTCAACAGCAGGGCGCACCCAGGAATTTCGCATAGTACCATGGTTGAGCATTTTTTATGGAGAACCAGATAATTTTAATAGTGAACACATAGCAATAGCATGTGTTCAAAAGTTTAATAGCAACATGTACTGAACAAGAACCATCAATGAAGTAGAAGTACTTTAAATTCACACCTCGCTCAACCTGGAACTCTTCACGACTAATGAATTATTTTGTAATGATAGGTTTATCTTCCTGGTGCAAGTGAAACCATTGGTACTTATTACTGTTCAAACTATTTTTTTTCAAATTGCGCTATGTGCGTGTGTATGCGGGGTGCAAGCTCCACAGCCTCATTAATGGGTATGTGGTGTACCCTAGTTTCCATGACAATACTATCTGCATGCAACGGCCAAATGGTTAGTCGTTAAGGTACCCGATAAGTAAGAAGATTACACGACCCCCGGATCCTTGTCTCTACACCAGTGCAAGCTTGTTGGTGTAAGTGCAGTCGCTGGGTCCGAATTGCAAACACGTATGACAGATTCGAGTCCAACCCGCACGGGCGGACCGCACGTCCGCCCGCAGCCAACTCCATTCTCACACTCCCCGCGGCCGGGATCTTTTGGCGCGAAAGCAACAAGCCAATCGGAAGGCACGCGTCGCCTTGGCGACGCGCGGGACCATGATGTCACCCGTCTACACTCTATAAACCTTGAAAAAGGAGTGCACACGCACTCAACGCACATGACCAAGACATGACACCGGAGCGAAATGGCACACGATGTATCGCCACGCTGTTCGAACTATCGTCACAAGTGGTCGTCAGCAGCATGGCAATGGGTTTATCCGCAACACAAATACTGATGTCACGACTGCACAAGACCGTCGCAAGTCTTAATAGGGTACGCACTAGATTTCAGCACAAGGCATCAAGCACTCGCCATAGGCGCCCCAACGACTAAAACGTTCCACAATCCGCACAGACATTACACAGTTTCACAATGTGGTGTAGACCCGAAACAAACCGCCCATCCACTAACGCATCCCCGGCGGGATCCTCATTTTCCGCCCGACGCTAGTTATAACAATTAGTGCACTAGCATCTTATTCTAACATCGCGCAACCAGGTGCTCACATCACACACGTTTTACACTGTAACTAACGACTATTCTAACAACACCCAGCCAGGAGCTCGCTTAACCCGACTCGATCGTCGCAACACAGTTGGCGGTACACTCGGGGGAAGTTCAGGCCCGAGGTCATCTGTCTCTGACCCCACTCCCTCCACGGATGGGACATCAGAGCATTCTATCCCTAAGCTAACCGCAGTGCCCATCAACGCCGGTTCTCTCCTGACAGCGGGGCACCCATTCCCTTCTTCCCTCTGAACGGAAGTTGCTTGGGTGGGACCCAGATCACCGCTGTTACTGTCGTCACCACCAGCCGCTAACGCATCCGCGCCGAGATCCCCACTTTCCCCAACGACGCGAGTTCCGAGAGCGGTGCTTCCGGAGGAAGGATGTGAATCCCTTCGCCTCCAGATTCCAGCACACCAGGTCGGAATATGTCACATCGAACGGGTGGTCCGGGTGACCCAACCCCGGACGCCGGGGCGAGCGGCTCACCGACGCCCTGCCTCTCATCATCCACACTCAAGCCACGTCCTGCTGGTGTGTCTGTTACACCAGCTGCACATCCAGGCACTGCATCCCTGGTCACCTGAGCGGTCGTTGGTTGCAGTCTGTTATGATGCACTAGAATCGTCGTTCTGCTCCCGTGCAGACGTATCCGATAATTTACATCACGCCACACGCCTCATTAAACCGACATATATGCCTCGCCTTGACAAGGCACTCACGGTTCCGACGCTGAGAATCGCACGCAGGAGTTGCGAGTCAGTCTGCGTAGGGCCTTAGCCGTGTCCTCGAGATGCCACGTTGCTACGCGGAGTCGTTACGTCATCTCAATCAGCTGGTGCGCAGACGAGTACTGGAGGCGCCTGCTAGTCTGCCGTTGCTAGGCGACAACAGCACTCTCACCAGAACCTGTATCTGGCAGGGCCGCCATCTTGCAATCGCCGTACATCTTGCTCGCGACCCCCAAACTCATCACTGGCACGCAATCCTTCTGTGTAAGTGGCTGCACTCACGCGTCACACCGGGCCAAGTCCTAAGTATCACTACACTCCGTTACGACGGAATTCAGACGACGCAAATTCTCCACTCCTCAGTCCGCCACAACGCTCAGTCGAGTCATCTGGCTCCCGTCGTGCGAGTCGGACGACCCGAAAGCTGTCAATCCCACCGCTGCCGCCAATGTAGTCGCTGGGTCCGAATTGCAAACACGTATGACAGATTCGAGTCCAACCCGCACGGGCGGACCGCACGTCCGCCCGCAGCCAGCTCCATTCTCACACTCCCCGCGGCCAAGATCTTTTGGCGCGAAAGCAACAAGCCAATCGGAAGGCACGCGTCGCCTTGGCGACGCGCGGGACCATGACGTCACCCGTCTACATAAGTGTCCCCTCTGCTGTTCAACCCACTGTAAATGTTTACCGATGTTGGTAATAAGAAAAATATGCAAGAACGTAGCTTACTTGCCAGCCCATGGCAAAAAAAGTATCATGATTGAAGCTGGAAAGGACGAGAAACAGGAAAAACGGGTGATCGCTGGTTCAAAATTATTTGATCCGGTTTGTGGCAGACCAAGATTGGTAGGCTAACAAACTGAGGCAAAGAAAAACGCAATTAATAAAAATACATTGTATGGTGTTCGTCCTCAGGGTCTAACTCAAGCACATAGGTGATCAGTCACCTCAATTATCTCTGTCGTACACATCGTGCACCTTAGAATATCCGCCACTTGAAACGAAATGCTACAACCACATCATGTGGCATTCGGCTGAAACGGAATGTAAGCGCTTATTTTGTGGACAAACAATTAGGTGCAAAATAGCTGACAGGTGACAAAACACGACACATCATAAAGCCAACGTGTTCGGACTAAATGGCCACAAGAGCTCATCCTGAATTCAATTCGATAATTAGTTTTCTGGAGGCTAAGAAATCCGGATAACCGCTGAGCTTTGATGCACCTGATCTGTTTGGTTAAATACACTCCCAGATGAGCTACCGAACTGAGGCTCTAGTTACGTGTTCTTTTTTTACCTCTCCGTTTTTCTTTGTCTACGGATGTGTTTTAGGGCTCCAGCCAATTTTTGTTAGGGACTCCGCACATTTTTGCGACCACGGCTCTTAGTTTTGTTGCGTTTTTGTGCACCGACGAAATTTTTTTTATAGGCATCGCCGCGTTTTTTTTACAGATCCCGAAGTGTTTATTTAGTGTCTGGTCTTTTTGTTCCTTTTCTAGGACCATGTCGATTGTTGGGGGGCCACAGCCTGTTTTTGATACCCCCATGCGGTCTCAAGGCACCGGTGTGCTTTGAGGACCCCGTTGCGTTTTGTTTGACACAAAAGAACTCATTAGAGAAGACATTAGAACTCAAAAACAAGATTTTTACGTCTAAAAAATTTGTCCACCATACTTTTAAATACATTCAATAAGGAACTACCCACAACATCAGCAGGCAGCCTATTCCACTGATCAACAACCCTTTGACTGAATACCTGTTGTCGCTTAACTGTCCTACACCTCAACTCTTCTAACCTGAATTGATGACCCCTATACGATACTCTAAGCAGAAGAGCATCATTCAATTGACCTGATCTAGCCATTTTTATCAATTTTGTATATTTCAATATCGAATTTCCCCAGCGATCCCCCAATACAAAGCATGCCACACGTCAAGCGTGGCATAAGACTATCATGTGGCAACAATTAGCAACGTAGGAGGACAAGGAGAAGCCGGAGAATCGCTCCAAGGGTGGCGAATGCGACGAATGTGCAAAGCGGGTGTGCACGTGAACGAACATTGGCGCTTTGACGACCGGGTGTTATTAACTGGAATGGCTGGAATTGGGAAATTTTACATTTTAAAGTGATTTCTACAGGTGTAATTTCAGCAGTATGAGGTGATTTATCAATGAACACCAAAAGAAAAACCCTCGAAGAGGATGGGGAAGTTAGGGTTGAAATCGGGTGACTCAGAAACGATGGTGGTAGATCGGGCTCCCTCCACAGGACAATTAAGGTAGTCACTAATTATTTTGTTTGAAAAAAAATGGCCCCTTTTGAATAAATTAGTGGTCGAAGTCCGGGGCTTCTAAATAAAATATGTGGTAGGTGGACCCCCTCCAAATCCGCTTACCACCTCCCCTCCCCTCCCTAGCTCAAATCCTAGGTACGCCACCGCCTGTAGGTCACATATTTTAATGTACCTCCGTGCAACATGCATAGTTATGGTTGGCTCATCAGGAAGTATTACCGTGACAATGTTTGTGGAGGTCGTGGCAGTCCGCCATTTTGACCTCTACCTTTAATGACACCACGTGGACTACCATATCTTTGAACTCGGCTGGATGAAAGATGCATAGCTGTGTTTGAAGTTTCAAGTAATTCATATTTGACCTTGTTTGGGGTGGTTGTGATAGTCCACCATATTGACCCCAAGCTTGAATGGCCTGTGTAGATCACATGTTTGAATGTGTCTCCATGCAACATATACATGTACGTGTTTGGTGCATCAAGAAGTATCGCTGTGACCATGTTTGTAGAAGTAATGACAGTCCGCCCTTCTAACGTCTAACTTCAATAGCCCCCATAAGTCACATCTTTGAATGTGGCTCGAGGGAGCACGCATAGCTGTGTTCAGTGTATGAAGCTGCATACAACGTACATAGCTATGCTTTACGCATTAAATACTGCATCTGTGACGCGACACAACGTTTGGCGCACCACGGCTAAGCTTTGACGTAGACGCCTTCCTTTGTGCAAAAATGTTCACTCTTCTAAGAAAATATTGCGACAGAAGCTGCTAAAAATCACAAAACAAGAAAAGTGCTGGCCACGAGTCACAGGATCAGGTACTACGCTGCATTATATACATATATTTGGTGTGTGTGTGTGTATGTGTTGCAGTGCAGCACTGCAGAGTTGCAGCACAGCCTGATTTATAGAAAATACCTATTCCCAAAAATTAGCACATGCAGGGACAGCTTACCGAAGCTAATTCCGAAGAAAAAATACAAGATATTTATTGTCATGATGTGAAGTTCACGTTAAGTGACCTAAGGTCACGTGGTCACTGCGTCAAAGCTCGAAAAAAAATATAAACAAGCTAAGCTATTTTTCAGTTCAATTTCTGCTCGATGATGTCCACTTTTCAACTGCTTGAAATTGTTTCCTTGGATATATCAGTCGCCAAATATAGTCATACATCGTAGTCGCATGAAGATATCGGAGGCTATAGCTCCGTGGGCGTTCATCGGATCAAGTTTGAAAGTTGCACAACTGGAATCGGAGCTTTAGATATCCCCATAGACGTATTTACATACAAATCTGAGAGATGTGGTGTTACTCGCCGGGGACCTGTTGTCGAACAGGTCCCCGAAGCTCCTGGAAATACGGTGTGGCAGGTATGGAAGTGATTTGTTAGGGTGTGTCGCAACCTGACAACTTTTTGATCCTCTGGACAGAACTTCCTAGGCTCTCCTTAATGCGCTTACGAGTCGTTTAAATGAATTCATATGGTGGGCTGGCCATAAACACAACATTTATAAATCTGTCCTCACTAATGTATTGACCTTGACCTTGCACGAAATCTTGCGTACCGATTTAGCACCAAGAGATTGGTGCTACTGTGAACCATGCCAGTACGCTCACATGGCAGCGTATCATGTAAGACTGCATGTTGGCTCAAGCCCGGCGTAGCATAGGCGGGGTCATTAATGGGCCTTGCTTTGAGGTAAAATATGGCACCGATGCCATATTGTAGTTAGTTATTCGAGTTTTAGGGCGCCTCGACCAAAATTGTGATCATTTAGCGCCCAGATGCCATATTGTACATGCGATGATGATGCATATGATGATGATGAAGGAACTAGAATTGATGGTGTTGCATCATTCACGTTATGATAAACGTAATGGGAGTGCAAATTCAGAATCGTCGTCAAGGGCTCATCTGGTGGCTAAGGAGCCAAGGTCGCGCTGGGTTCCAAGTCGGACTTTGTTATTTCTAGCGATACTGGAAGGTGAGAGTCTTCCTTCAACTGGCATAAAAATTACCCCGAGTGGTCCGACCGGTCCGTCCAGAACACTTTTAAGATGCTCACAGCCGTCAATCGCCCTATCCTAAAGTCACGGAATAAACATACACATCTAGTTTCATTTGTACTATAATTTACCGAGGCTCCAGCGCCTCTGCCTTTCCCGTCCGCTATTCTGTCCGGATCATGCGTCCGAGTTTGAAGCTTTTAGCCAAAGTTTGTTTTGGCCGCGCAGTATTCGTAGTGTCGAATGGCGTTGAACGAGTGCTTTATTATTCCGGGAAATGGAATGGCAACATACCAAATGGCAGTATACGACATGATGTGAGTCTGTTCAAAACCTGCAACTTGTCATGCCACCGAAGATATTACTCCGCTGCCGGAATATTATTAATGGATTACATGCAGATGAAAGGGCTCTGACAGTTCCATTATATATACAATACAAACTTAAAATCTGAACGGATAAACTTGCACCTCGTACGTGAGCCGACCAACAAGGCGTCCCAGTGCACCATTTTGCATTCGTGTGCGCAGCTCCTCAATCACCAGAAGAAAATACTTCAACCTTGCGTCGATCTTCCAGGTTCTGTCGCCAGCATGGGTGGCTGCTGCGACGTCTCCAGTCTGCTGGGATCTTCGGACGATGGGGTAGGCAGCTGACCTTATATTCGCCAAATACAAACATAAAAAGGTGTAGGTACTATTTTTTGTGCACACTTCCTGGTGCGTACATTTGTGCATACGTTTGCGATTGTTTTTATTCTCGGTCTATCCGAGAGGATGATATCGGTTACAAGCTCGCGCCCCTGTGCCATTGAGCAGGCGTCCGTCGGTGGCGGCGCGCGCAGTCGGCCGTCGCCAGAGCCAAACAACGACACCGACGCGGCAGTTGGGAAGGTGTGCTGGCGCGAGACAGGGTGTGGTCGGGACGGCTGGCTCGTGCAGGGGATCTAGTGCTGATGTGCAGAGGTGAGACAGGGTGTGGTCGGGACGGCTGGCTCGTGTAGGGGATCTAGTGCTGATGTGCAGAGGTGAGCCAGGGTGTAGTCGGGACGGCTGGCTCGTGTAGGGGATCTAGTGCTGATGTGTAGAGGTGAGAAAGCGCACTGTCGGTGGATATACATCGCGGTGTCGGGGGTGAGCCGTCGATGTATCAAACGTGAAGCATCGCACTGTTAGCGGTGAAACTTCAGCCACATTTCCAGAGGTGAGACATCACATTGTCAGAGGTGAGACATCACATTGTCAGAGGTGAGACATCACATTGTCAGTAGTGAGACGTCACATTGTCAGTGGTGAGACGTCGAGGTGAGAAATCACATTGTCAGTGGTGAGACATCACATTGTCAGAGGTGAGACATCACATTGTCAGTGGTGAGACATCGCATTGTCAGTGGTGAGACATCAAATTGTCAGTGGTGAGACATCACATTGTCAGAGGTGAGACATCACATTGTCAGTGGTGAGACATCACATTGTCAGTGGTGAGACATCATATTGTCAGAGGTGAGACATCACATTGTCAGTGGTGAGACATCACATTGTCAGTGGTGAGACGTCACATTGTCAGAGGTGAGACATCACATCATCAGACATGATATGTCACATTGTCAACGGTGAGACATGACATTGTCAGAGGTGAGAAATGACATTTTCAGAGATGAGACTTCGCATTAAGCACCACGCTTTAGCCCTCTAAAAATGACGAGCTTTGTGTCGGCCCATAATTCAGAAAGTATATGTATCTGGTTCAAAACCATCAGTCTGAGGTTGACGCTATGTCCACGGGAATTGCGTTGACGTGTAAGTCTCTAACTCGCCGGGTGTGAGGCGTGTTGAACCACCTGTACAGCCATATGTACTGTAACAGCCGGCTGCGCGATAAGTGGATGCAATGCCAGATGTGCGACATGTGCACTCGGAAGGTTTGTGCCGCTGGTGGATGGTTGCATATTTGCCACAGCTGTGACTCGGAGTAGTAGTTCCTTGACTCAGAATAGACGATCCAGAACGTCATCTGACGAACAGATAGAGCCTCATGTCAAGCTAACAGTGTTCCTGTGACCTCCAGGGGCGGTCGGTCCATTTGCGCACTAAGGCAGTGCTTCACCTGAGTGGGGCTGGGAAGTATTTTTGTATATTATTTTCGTACAAATTCATGCTTTCATCCACTGGAAAAAAGCAAGTTGAAATAACTGGAAACAAATATGCATTGGTCATTCGTAATTGTAGTGAAAATGTAGGTTCACATATACATCTTAGCTTCAAAACAGCTCTATCACTGGTAGGCAGAGGCAAGCCTCTGGCAGATGTCGCCAAATATTGCGCCTTCGGTTCATAACAAGCGCAGGGTATGCGGCCTTTTTGGAGTGCGGTCTGTTGCGCTCTCAATGTAAGTTACTGTGTGAAGGATACTTTTGAGGTACATCGGGCCATGTTTTACACAAGTGTTCCTATTGATTCGTGAAATGAAGTGAATGTGCGGTGTATAAATAAGTAATATGTGGATAAATTCCTAAGTGCCAAAACAAACCAATGTCTTAATGCTTTCTCAACCACAAGAATATTCCCGCTGGCCTCTAAATTGCAGCGAGCTGGCGGGGCTGGTGCTAAGCATATCTTAAAGATATCTCCCATTGATCAACCCACTTCTATGTCCACCAAGTCTAACTGAATATAGCTAGATTCATCACTACTGTTAGTCATTCCCACCAGCTTGATCTCATAAGCAAGCTTAAATGATCATTTATCAGGCCTAGGACGACAATTTCGCGAAGGTGACAACCAGAAATGGATTGAATTGGTTTTCTGATCGCCATCTTAGGGATTTATTGATTTAACAAAAAACATTTGATGCTGGCTGCAAGGCACCTGGCACACAAGCTAAAATAATATATCCTCAGCGAATAAATTCACGGCAAGAACAAGCATTGAACAACAAAGCATAAATGACAATGCAACAATAAATCAATGGCAATGCATAAATAATGCAAAACCTTCAAATTCCACGCCGTCACGCCCATAGTTTTCGCTGTGCTGCACCGTTTTGTAAATGACGTCGTTGAGAAGGTATTGAAGCTGGGAAGCTCTAATCATGCAGGCTGTAATCACAGAAGACAAGTTTGTAGGAAGAAAATGCATTTAAAAACGTCCTTCCTCCCATTTTATATGGGTATCGGTGTTGTTTTGTATGCTTGTGAGGGGGAATTTTCCCCCTCCCTGCTGGCTTTGCCCCATGGGCGTATGTGTCCGAAAATTATTGGGGGACCAGTAGCATACCTATGTTTGCGTTAAGGGGAGGGCAAACGTATTTGTAGGGGGTCCACTTACCCCAATAAAAAATACCTCAGATTTCGATCACTATTTTGTGAAGGGGACCTTTTTAAATACAATAATTAGTCACCAACTGAATTGTCCTGTGGAGGAGCCTAATCTACCACTATCATTTCTAATTCGTCGGATTTCAACCCTAACTCCCCCACCCTGTTCCAATGTTTTCTTTTGGTATCCCTTGATAAGTCACCTCACACTGCTGAAATTAGACCTATGCAAATCACTTTAAAATGTAAAATTTCCCAATTTCAGACATTCCAGTTCATAGCGCCCGGTCGCCACGTCGCCAGCGTTCGTGCACGTGCACACCCATCTTGCGGATTCGGCGCATTCGCCACACTCCGTGCGATGCTACGGTTTCTGCTAGGCCTCCTACGTTTTGCTAATTGCTGCCACATGATAGACTTGCGCCATATTTTACGTGATGGAATGCTTCGTAGGGGCGTTCGCTGCGAAAATTGGATTAAATAAATTCGATCATTAGTTTCCTATTTCCCACATTTTATGGTGGTTAAGAAATTCGGATACCTGCTGAGCTTTGTGCACCTCATATCTTTGTTTAAATATGCTCCCAGATTCGGTACCGAACCGAGGCACTGTCTCAGTGTTCTTTTTTTGGACCCCTTTCGTCATTCTTAGTCTTCGGATGTGTTTTAGGGCTCCAAATCCATTTTTGTTAGGGGTCCAACACATTTTCGAAACACCTGCTCGTTTTAGGGTTTTGTTGCTTTTTTGTGCACCGAGGATTTTTTTAGGTGTCCGGGCGTTTTCAAAGATCCGATGTGTTTATTTAGTGCCCGTTCGTTTTGTTCGTTTTGGGGCCATGTTGCTTTTTGCGGCCCCAGCCTCTTTTTCAGGCCGGTTTACGGTCCATTGGCCCCTGTGTGCCTTGAGAGCTTCCGGTGTATTTTTATAGAGCTCCTGGTATGTTTATTTTGGGCTGCAACGCTTGATTTAAGGCCCTGTCGCTTTTTGCGGGACTCTGCGCTTTGGAGGGCCAGTTGTATTTTCGGCCCCAGTTATGCTCTTAAGGTCCCGCTGTGTTTATTTGGGGCTTCTGACGCACATTTGTGGGGCCCAGTACGATTTTGGTGCTTCGGTGCGCTTTTTCTGGGTCCCAGCGCGACTTATCGCGCCCAGGCGCGTGGTTCCGAGGACCCAACGCCAGTTTTCTGGGCTCAACGCGATTTCTTGTCGATCTCTTCTGAATTTTCTTTAAGGTTCGAATCCCGGCCTGGTCTTTCGAGCACCTGGCACCATGTTTTTGTATCTCACCTGGATTTTTTTCGAGCTCCGATATGTTTTTCGGGGCCGTACACGATTTGTGAAGGCATCTGATGATATGTTCGGTGCTCCAGAGCCACTTTCCTGACCCGGACATTTATTTTTTGGGACCCCTCCATATTTTGGAGGGCTCCGGCTTGATTTTTTTTCGAATACCGATACGATTTTTTGGGTCACACTGTGCTTATGTGGGGCCCTAGACGCCAATTTCTGGGAGCCCGACGTAAATTTTTGATGTCCAGACCAAATTTTTGGGACTGCCGATGGGAATTGTGGGTCCCGAGCGCGATATTTGGGGAGACCGATTCGAGTTTGCGGGGCGCGTTGTGCTTAGCTGTGCCCCCAGCGACCTTGGCGGTTCCTATTGCAGATTTTCGGGCCTCGGAGCGAGTTTTCTTTGGCCCGCCGTATTTATTTGGGGCCCCCTGCGCGAATTCTGGTGGACCGACGCGAATTCTGGTGGCTACAGCGCGACTTTTGTGGGCTAAGGCACGATTTCTTTTCGGTGCCCTGACACGTTTTTTTTTCGGTGCTCAACGGGTCTTTGGGGGACTTTGACCCGATTTTTTTTAGGTCGCAGAGTGACATTCCGGTTGATAATTGATTTTTGGCAGAAGCTGCAACTTTTGGGTGCCCGACGCGATCTTTTGTACCCCCAGTATGATTTTGAATGGTTGCGACGCGACTTCTTTTAGTCCAATGTAATCTTTTGTATCCCGACGTCATTTGCTTGGATCCCTAGCGCTAGTTTTAGCGACCTCGACACTTTTGGGGGTGCAATATGTTTCGGAGGATTTTGGCGCCATTGTTGGGGTCCCAGAGTGACTATCCATGTCCGGATTGTTTTTCGTTGCTTCATTTGTGTCCCAATGAGACTGTTGGGGAACGGTACGACCTGTCGTGCCCCTAGCGTGATTTTCATGGTCCGGGCGTGAATTATTGGTACCCCAAGCTCAGCTTGGTTTTCAGGGGCCCCGACCGGATCTTTTTGGGCCCATACAGTGATTTTCAAGTACCCAGCACGACTCCTACCATTTCTTAGGGGCTTCTTCTTGCAAATTATAGGCCTCCTCTCGCGTCTTAGGGGTCTCGTCTCATTTCCTGGAGCCTCTTTACCGGTTTTGGATGTCTCCTCTTGTGTCCTACCCTCCTCCATATTCAATGGCCCTCCTCTCCCGTCTTGGAGGGCCTCCTCCTACATCCTGGGGCCCTTTTAGCATGGCATGGGGATTCCTCTCATGCTCCAGGGGCATTCGCTGCCAAATTAGGGGCCTCCTGCCACGCCTCATGGGCCTCCTTTGTCCTGGCAAAGCCTTACCCGTCTTGAGGAGATCTTCAATTTTGGAAACCTCACCTTCTTCCATTTTGGAAACCTCACCGACCCCCCCCCCCCCCGGGGGGCGGTGTCCCCCAGTCTCACGGCAAGAGGGCGACTGCCCCCGCTCCCCCCTCCCCCCCCCCCGCCGGTGGCGATGCCCCTGGTGACAAGACGTGGATTCCATGATTATAATCACG
Source organism: Ashinkailepas kermadecensis (assembly GCA_034440615.1). Classification (NCBI taxonomy): domain Eukaryota; kingdom Metazoa; phylum Arthropoda; class Thecostraca; family Neolepadidae; genus Ashinkailepas; species Ashinkailepas kermadecensis. The sequence continues at coordinate 135,958 of JAOTOM010005015.1, read as the reverse complement.
TGCCGGGGTGTGGATGCTTTACCCACCCCTCCACGTACCCGGGGTTGGAGGCTTTACCCACCCCTCCACGTGCCCGGGTGGCTTTACCCACCCCTCTAACCAGAGACAAGTTTGAATCAATTAAAGTAGAAATATGGCAAAATATGGCAATATGGCATTTTTCAAGTAGAAAAAAAAAAAAAATATGGCAATTGGAAATGGAACTGCTAGAATTTGGCGCCGCGTGTGCAGTCCCGGTTTTATATTTTCGGACAGAACTCCACCTTTCTGAATGAAAACTGAAAAAAAAAACAGACCGGACACATTCTTCACTTCAATCCGAATGAAAACTAAAACGGGCAAATAGTCGCCCATCAAAAAGCTGATCGCGATCAATCGATTTGGCGACGTGCGGTATCGGGCCCGGCTACAAGATCTAGCGGGCCGGGCCGCGCTGGTCCGCCGCCCGACCCCGGTGCGGCGGCGGCCGAGCCACCGATACACACCATCCGACTGTCCAGCTCCGCCGCCAGTTCCCGGCGCGCGGCTGTCGGGTAGGGAGTGGCGCGGCGCGGCCGTCTGGACGTGTGGTGACGTCACTGGACGACAGAGCAGCCTGCTGACTCGCCGCAGGAGTGCGCTCCTGTTGGCTGCAGTCGGAGGTCGGTGGAGGTCGGAGGTCGGAGGACGACAGAGCAGCCTGCTGACTCGCCGCAGGAGTGTTCGCTCCTGTTGGCTGCAGTCGGAGGTCGGTGCCCAGGAAAGGCGTCACCGTCACCGTCTGCTCAGACCGGCGCCACGTGCCGGTGAGTGTCGGCACAGTGGCGCACCTGCCAGCCGCCCGGCTCCTCACTGGCCCTATGACGGCTCGTCGACCCCACAGCCTGCCTCACCCGGTCACTGCTGGCACACCATTTATCAGGGACGATCGCGCACATTTATTGTGGCTGCTTGCGCGTAGGATACTTCCCAAGCCCTACAACGAACGTAATGCGTAATCGAGAAGCCCATGTGAATTTTATGGGTGCTTCATGTACATTTAGGATGCTCAATAACTCGAGAATAATCCAGTCTTCCACCAGTGCCTGTTTTCTTCATCGCTAGAGACTGGTGTGAAGATGGACCTTGGATTGTCGCTGTCGGCACCCTCACCGTTACTGGTAATGTTGTCAACACAGGATTCGATGCATGTGGCGATGCAAAACAGCAACTCATATACATTAACCATAATACAACGCTTGCAACCGTCATCTGTGCCAAGGACTTTGGATAGGGAGACATGATCGTTCTGGGGTTAATTCTTTTCACACAGCGCACATAGTCGTAATGTGGACTTCACGACGTGCGGGGAAATACGTCCTTCCCTGTTCCCCCTTTGACGTCGCACATGCTTACAACCACAGTACATTCATATATTGAAGTCTCATCGGCCACGGCGGAGCTTGAAGAAGTTATTGGGGATGGCCAGCAATGCTGACGAATTCAAAACATATTTCTTCTCCCCTATTGATGGGTGCTAAATGACCTAGTAGTCGGCGCTCCCTTGAGCCCAAATAACTAATCAATTATCCCCTATTGGCTCCAGTACTGAACAGAACAAGGGGCGAATCACGCTTTTAGTGTGAGAATGTTCATAATTCACGCATTTGTTCGTGTTCTTTTGCTTTCTCAGGGGTGAAGGATTCTATTCAGTTAGGAGGGCCCCAGCCTCCCGCAACTTGCAGCTCAGCCCCCTCCCCTCCCCCAATTTTGGAAGTCAAGCCGATGAAAAATTCAAGCAATGCTACACAAATGGTGAGTACGACAAACCACTCATGTCCAACCTAGGTAGGTGCAAGATTGCCGAAAATTTCTAATAAGTGGTGACACTGTTCTCGCGGACCTTCTAAGTATGTTTTAAGGATTGGTAGTGACTGTCCATTTTGATAAATTGAAATAGTACAAGCAATCCTATTTTAAGTTTTCTCAAATCGATAATCACACTGGTCATTTAGCGCTGACCACAATGTGGAGTTTGCTATGATGGTTACATGTTGTTCTTTTCATACTGTTTTTAATCCGTTTGATGGACGGAAATTTGAAGTAACACATACAAATATCATAAAAACAACAATTAAATTAGGCGCAATGGGAAACGAAAGGGTTGCCGAAACTAGTGCCGAAAGTCGTTTCGGCACTTAGTGGATTCTCCATATTCGGTACTAGCTTTTCGATTAACCATTTCCTGATTATTTGCCCCCGGATAGTTAATAGAAAACTAGAATGGAATACTTCACGGAAAGTTCCAAAAAGTTCCTCGAAAACTGGAAATAGGAATATAATATGTATGAAATTAATGTTTTTTTCAAGATGGCAAAATAAAGTGACCCAAATCCGGGGAAAAATTTGTATTTGGGGCTACCCTAGGTTAATAGACCCAGGATTGAGCCCCCAATTGATTAGAGAAAGCCCTGCTTTCTCTTATTGGGTTGTGTTTCATCCCAAGTGCATCACAGTGGCAGTGGATAATAGGTCTTTTATTACCTTTTTGTTCTGCCTTTTTTTTCCTTTCTTCTGTTGCATTTATTCTACTTTATGTGGAAGATTTAGATGTCGGGGAGAGGGTCAGTAGGGGAGAGGATGACGAAAATTGCGATGGTCTCGTGTATTAATAGCCGGCTTTTAAACTGTTTTATTTTATGTTTAAGCGGAGGAGTTCCTCACACTGGTCACAAATGTTTTTTTTTTCGGAACGATTTCTGGCTATCGTGATGTTTGCGGCAGAATGGGCACGGGGCCGAGAAGATGGCACACTCAGCTGTGTGACGTCACTGACCCACCGTTCGGCCGACGTCGGCTAGCAGAGCCCCGCAGTGCTGTAATGATAGTTTTTCGTTAGTGTCAGATGTCGAATCGAGTACAGAAGAATGTAGAAATTCGTCTTGGAAAGGATTTCACTCAAAATATGTACGTTTTATGTCCTTCAAGGTCGATTTTCATCCAATAGCGTACTGAGAAGTGTACCTTTTTCGTTTGTTGGAGATACCTCATTTAGGGATACCTATATTAACGGCAACGAAAAATAATGTCATAAACTTGTAATACGTAACCGACCACACTATACCTAGTCTATTTACCTGGAATTGTGCTACGAGATGTCCGTGTATCACGATCCGTAATGGGGAGCATCATGCTACATACAAACAGATAATGTTAGAAATCAGGCATGAAGGCTTAACACTCATCAAGAAGCACGATGTCGATAACTATTTCGGTCCACCCTGTAGTATGCATATAAGCTCATTTTTCTGGTGATTGGGGGAAAGTGCGTGATTTTGCATAGCTTCCATTGAAGAACTATTTCAGAGTGTTGGCCAGGCGTACCGCACCCGGATCGTTCACCTACAATGTCTTGAACCGCGTCAGCTTTTCGCGCGATACACTAGATGTTCACTTGACGTCGACGGTACTGGAAGTTTCACAACGCCATCGACTGTGAC